>JBAPLK010000101.1:27500-50000 GCA_037832385.1 Rhizophora apiculata | reverse complement strand
AGAATCTCAAATTGCTCAAGGGGGCTATGGGGCACTCTTAAAGAGATCTCATTAACTAGCTCCTCCCAGATACAACCATTTTGAAAGTCCTCGCGCGCCATTTCATTGTGGAGGTAAATTATATAAAAAATTTTTGTATCTTGCAAATCCCAAACATGCTCTAAAAGTTCTCTGACGGACGACCAGGCTGGAGGCAATTGAAGACCAGTTGCCTCCATGTTTTTTTTTACTATAGAAGATAAGTCCTCGAGGACTGAGTTCCTATCATCGAGCGCAACAAAGGTAATCTTTTTTTTTTTTCATTGCTAGTTTGAAAACAAAGATTCCCTCGAGACAGAAAGCCTGTACGAGTAGTGAAGAAGTAAAGTAGAATTGTGGTTGGTTGTTGACCAACGGAAAGCATGGGAGTGGAGCTCGCCTTAGCGAGCGAAACACGCGACATAAAAGAGAGTATGAAAAAAAAGCTTATATTATGAAAGCGGAGATCCTGGATAGCGGCCCTGTTTATAAAGGATCTACAAGGGGAGATCTATATAGAATTAGGTTTCAACTTTCCCTATCTCGGAGCCAACCCTAGGGCTAGGGTGAGGCCGGGAGGTTTGCGAAACACTCCGCCGACACCGATGTCGCCAGCAAGCTTCATGCTCTCTCGATGATCGGGTTCTGCCCCCGAGATTGGAGTGAAGCATGTTGGTGGTGAATGAGGACTTCGAACTCACTGTGTTAAGCATCCAATTTCGAAGCCCTCAATCCGTTGGGCCCTTCGTGGCCCCGTTAGTCAGCTTGCCCATCAACTAACCCGCCTTCCAACTGTCAACAGGAAACACCTTCTATTTCCACGACGAACGACCCGTTCATCCTTTAATAATCTAAAATAAAGTCGTTGTCTGATAAAGCGAGCTTCCGCATTTCAAAGAGGGGAAGGGCCTCTCTCTGTCATAGGCGGCCGGAGGTCTCGCCTGGGATGAAGCGCTACTTCACTTCACTTATGTTATTTGTTGAGGGACAACGGAAATGAAAAAGCGAGATAGGGGGTCTGGGGGAGGCCCCCATAATATGAGTACTCCTTCAGTCAAGTAAGACCCCTTAGCCTTTATATTTCAATTTATATTGAAAACCGTAGGAATCGACTTGTTTTGCGTTAATGGGGCTTTGAGGGACGTCTTCTGTTTCCCTTATCAAGGGCGATTAGGTCTGGCTTGCTTGCCTTCAACTAACAACACTACTAGAAGTATTCCGCTTCCACGCTTCAACACTTAAGTAAGCACCCTCTAATCGAAGAAAATAGATTTCGCTCCGCTAATCTCCTCTTTCTCCTCTAGTTCAGAACTCAAGAAGTACGGAACAACTCTCAGAAATCTTCCTTACCACCTCACAAACAAAACAGGTACTTTGGTCCAGTTTCTCGAGGTGCGTGCGGAATCCATATTTCCCTAGAACGGTTCTCGCTCTCCTATAACTCTAACCAAGAAGGTTTCCACTTCTCACTCAGAACAGAAGTTTTCGGGAAAAAGCCCCGAGTTGGCAACAGTCGAACGCTAAGTCCCTGATATAGCTCAGCGAACTAGCCAAGGGTCAAAGTACCAAGGCAATCGACAATCGAAGGTCGAGGTTCCAAGACAAGAGGGTGTGAAGCAAAGCGGTTCTCTGGTGCAAGCTCCGGTATTTAATGAAAATCTTTTCCTGTCGATACGGACTCGGGATGCGCTTTCCCGAAACAAGAAGAAGAGGGAATTTAGTGAGGCTTCCCTTTCCTAAAGCCGACTAATGCATTTTGATTTCATTCCTTGCCCCTGGGATGAGAGGATAAAGGCCTTCCTAAAACGATTTTCTTTCATCGAGTACTTTCCTTACTGAACTGCTCACCGGAACTACTTTTCTTTTCCTTCACTTACAAAGGGGGACTTCAAAGCATTTCTTCTTCAGGGTCATCGAAGAACCCCTTGTTTACCGCTGCTATACTATTACGGCTTTCGTCCTTGGGCTTCCACGCCAGGAAAGAGAATAACTCTTAAGTGGCAAAGAAAGTTCTTCCCAAAGACGAGTTTCACGCCTTCTACAGGGATATGGTCTCTATCGTCTGGTCTTGCTTTTCGTCTGAAATAGTATGTTGTAAGCCGGGTCCCTGTTAGCTACTTGCTTTCCACCGTCATTGGACTAGGCTTCCCGGATCCCCTTTCTTCGGTGCTGACAAACAACTAGACGGTCAAGAAATCTCCCCACTCAATCAATATCCATCAGAGGACTTTCTCAATGGGGATTGTTTTCTTTCCCATGAGGCTTTCTGACTGGAGAAAGGAATGTTACGTACGCTTTCGAAAGCTCTATGAAGAGAATCTTTCAGATATTTTTTCCAGTGCCAGTTCGGTTGGAGATGTTTGTCCCAATTCCGAAGATTCCGATTCCTGATCCAGCTTCCATACTTTTATCTGCTACTGAGACAATTGTGCCTTTTGATTTGGCACCTACTAGCATTGGTCCAGCAGTGACTTTGTTCTTCCCACGACATGGCCGTTCGGTTCATTAGATACTGAAAAAGACTATTTCCTTATAAGTGGGATTCCCAGCTATCCTTCCATCCGCCCTTTATCAAGCTACAAGTCAGTCTGCCCGGTCCTCATATGGTATGGATGAGGAACTAGAAAGCTAAACCTCCTTTCGTAACAACTTCCCTGGTATGACCTTCCCGAAGAATAGAATCTAAATCTCTCTTAAGCCCTCTCCACGAAAGCTTGACTTCCCGGCCTTAGGGCAGGGTTTGACACTATATAAGGACCAGGTAATTTATTAAATAATGCCTGTACCTCCTTGACTTTCTTGGCCCCGCTCCGCACCAGACTCTATCTTTTCTGTGCTTTCACCCCAGTCTTTGACAAGTCAGTCTTTTCGCACCTCCAATTCCTCGTACAAAAACCGATTTCATTGCCTTAATGGCACCCCAAAAAGGCTCGATAAGGCAGATCTGTGGGAAGACGTCGAAGCGGGTTTAGAATCCATAAATCCCATCAGCCCCCGGGGCAATAATAGGTCAATCAGGTTAATCCCTCTCGCCAAGACGTCTTGTCTTAGAATAGGAGATGAGTGGAAGGAAAGGAGTTTCACCCTGTGATGAAAGACTAAGACGCCTATAGACCATAGTGAAGCTAGGAGATGAGTTCTGTTTCTTGCCTTAGGGAATAGCAGGTTTATTCTGATGGTTTGTATCTTCTCTAATACCCCCGTAAGAGAGGGATGAGTTCCCCTGGCATAGCTTCCCGACCTTTAGGGATATGACCTGTTCTAGTTGCAGCCGATACAAAGAGCGGATTCTCTGGTTTCGGAAGATGCGTTGCTTCCTCCCCCTATCGGCCAGCTAATATGCCCTGTCTTCTCCTACCTTAGACCTTATTCAGCCCAAGCTCTCATAGCATTCGTCTTTCTTCCCTGAGAGCATATCTCGCTCCTTTCATGTTCTAGAATCAGGTAGCTCAGCATCTAATCTAGTGAAGTAGCAGAAGGTAGGGCGCTAACAGCTACTTTCCTGGCTTTCAGCTTGAAGACAAGACTACGTAATGTAATAACATCCACTTTTTCTTCTTTCGTTACGCCGAGTAGCTTGTCTCAAATGCAAGGAGATCTTTTTGTTCTCTAAAGCGAGTTCTTACTCTTTGACCTGAGGGGAAGAAGGTGACGGAATAAGGAAAAATGGACTGTTGAAACGGGAGTCCCGTGTGGAAGGGCTCTCGCTCCACCACTTTCCGGACGTGAAGGAACAAGGGCCAGGAGATTGATAGAAGACAGGGCAGGCTACCAAGCCACACTTCCTCTCTCTTACTTAGAAAATGAAAATGATAAAAGCACTATCTCTCCCCTACTGTGGGAAGTCTGTTGACACAAGACTGAACTCGGAAACATCTCCCTTTACTCTAGATTAAGCCAGAGAAAAAGAGAGAGTTTCCAAACACACAGGAAGAATTTCATTCTAGAAGCAGGTCGCAGGCCGACCATTGAAGAAGACGTATCGCTACATCCCTAGTGAGCAACGTCGGGAAAGTGATCCAATCTTTAATATCAGGGGTCTCTCCCGAAGAGGTTCCATGTCTAAGACTCAAGATCTCTCCAAACGTGGTCATACCAGTTGATGCCATTAAGGCGGAGAGAAGACGGAAAAGCGGACGCCCTGCCACTAGACGTCCTCCTTTACGTTCTCTTCCTTTCTCCCGAAATCCGAGGCCAGGGAATGGTATGCTTGTTCAAGTACTTTAACCGGTCTGTCTATTAGTGAAAGCTCCATCCCAACTTTCGAAGCTCGTGGAAAGAAAGTAAAGGACTTATGCTTAGTTAAGACTAACTTGATTTTATTAAGCGGTAGGGAAATTCCTTTTTTCCTAAAGTAGAGAAGTCGGCTAGCGGAAAGCTAATAAGATCTTTTTTCGATGAAAATGATCATCGATTCACTTCCTATCCAGTCCAGGCATCTCGTCGTAATCCCAAGCGAAGCAATCCCTAAACTCATTGAGTAGCACGATTAACTGCCTCTGCTGCTCTTCAGAAAGAAGGCTACTAATGAATGTAGGCTGTGATTCTGTCCCCTCTCCTAGATTTTTGTCTAGGAATGGATCCTGCACTTCAGCCTTATCATCTTCCATCTTCTTAGGTGCTGGTGGTCAAACTTATTGGCCTGTAGAGTAAGCCTATGGCTCTCATCTTCAAACACACAGTCAGCCGGCTGTGGAGCCATGCTTTCTTTTCCAAAGTATATTAAGAATTCTTTGCAGGGCCTTCAACCCTTTGAGTCTTCGTAAAAGGCTTAATCTTTCTCTCGTCATCTGCTTCTGGGCGAGAAAGTGAGATGACTTACGGCCTATTCCAGTCAAGCTTCTATCCTTTGTGTGTCAATCTCGGTGATGGTGGGGCTGGCTCTGCTTGGTCTCCGTCTCCTTGCAGAATCTGGCTGCAGTACCATCCACCACAAAGCTAACCTTAGGGTAGTAGTCTTGCCCACAGGTAAAGAAACTTGAATTCTTTCCTTTGAGCTACGCCTCCATCAGTGACTGAGACTTCAGAAGGTGTTCAGACTTGGATAAGATTATTACCATGTGGCAGGATGTTCACCTCGGCTCCATTGTCCACCAAGACTCTGGATACCGGGTTTCCGTCAATTTCCCAGAATAGAATCAATCTCTGGGATTTACGCAACTGGGGGAGAGATTCTTCATCCTCTAAAAAAGAATCCAGTTTTCTTATTTTGACTTTCCGGACCAAAGACCGCTTGGTAGCACATAGTTTACTGCCACCTTTCTTTTAATTGAAAGGTCGTAATCGTCCCCTATGTATAAATCTTCTTTTCGGTCAAAGCGGGGCTTTTCTTTCGTCTTATAGGTACTGGAGTCATGCATATCCACATCTTGCTCCGATTTCCCTTCGGTCGAGTTCTTCCGATGCTATTATTTATCACGGCTCTTCTGAGCCTTTCCAACGAACCCTCTTGACTCGGAGTATTCAACCCTCATTGGCCTAGCCATCCTCGTCCTTCGCTGCCCCATCTTCTCTTTTGGCGAATTCTCATTTGATCTGGGGGCTCGAAGAAGGGAGCGAGCGTATTTTGGCCTGTGTTCAAAGCACTGACCCACCGGAGTCTTTGGTGGCCTGAAACTCTTAGAGTTTTCTCTAGGCTGTGCCTTACTCGTCATTGCCTGGGGCACAGTAGCGGGGATGGTGAAAGTCACTCCTTTCCTTGCATTCCCGGCTTGGATTTAGATGCCCCCAAGCCCTCTAAGCCTGTCTTAATCCAGGGGCATCTGTACACCCTCTACTTGGCCTTTCTGGCTGGGATAAGGAGGCTTCGGTCTTCCTTTCGTCGAAAGAGGAAGTCTTTTTCTTTCTTCTCTCTCTGCCCATTTCCTTCTAACTCTGCATGACATCTAGCACAAAGCAACTTCTCATTAGAGGATCCAGGCATTGGTTCTTGCAACTTACCCAACCTTTTATGGACACAGGCCCTTTTGGCTTTTCATACGATGTGTCCAAGACTAGCTTGAACTTCGGAGTCAGCATGTTCCCAGGCATCCTGTCAGGAAATGAATCCTGGTCCACCAGCATGACATCCTTCTGCTTTTCCTGGGAACTTGAGTCTGCCCTTCTCGATCGCATCCTGGATCACATTACGAAAAACAACCCAATTCTTAGTATTATGTCTCCAGGTCTTGTGCCATTTGCATTACTTTTTCTCTTTGATCTCTTCTTTGGATAGTGTACCCTTGGGTAGTTTCAATTCTTTGTCTTGGTCCTGATATAGAGCTGATCAAAGATAGAGTCTGCTTTAGTGATATCAAAAGAGTCTTTTTTCACCTTGGTTGCAGACTGAGAGTTTTGACTCCTGTCTGATGATTTGGAATCAGTTTAGGCTAGAGCCTTGCAGGTATAAGGTTTCCCTGCAATGAGTTCGGCCACATGTTTATCGAAAATTTCGGAATCGGAGTCAGACAAGTACGCATCTGGATCCAGAGCATTTGCCTCTACATTTTGATCCTGATAGATTGTACCCCTAGAGGGAATTCTTCCTCTGCTCTTCTTCCCTAAGAAGTTCATTTTACTTGGCAGCACACGAAAAAAGTCAAAGAGATCCCTCACCCTATCTTGGAATTTTTCCAAAGTTCGAAGTTAAGCCCATTTTGGGCCAGTTTAACGAACTCTCTTTCCGGTAAAGATAGATAGCATTTACTCCGGGCCATCCTGAATCTGCTACAAACTTCTCGTTTTTCCTTTTCCTTGCTCTTGTTTGAGTCTAGCCAAGTAAGCCATGGTGACCTCTGTCTGGATCCAACTGGGAAAAACTTTCTTTAATTGCTGCCAATTCAATTCTGTACAGAGTTTGGGGGTAAAGTAAACTTAAACTCGTGAAAGCAACTCCCTTATAGAATCCCAGTTGAGCAGAATCGGCTCGGACCGCACCGCGTCATACTCGAATCCTTCAACGATGATGCTGCTTAGCTTAAGGCTTTTACTTATGATGTTGATAAAGACTCTATGCACGATGTTCATAGCCTGAAGGCTAGTACCATGGTGAAAATAAATGCCCGAATCCTTTCTCTGCTAGTCTTACCATCTGTGGAGTGAAGAAAGCGATCACTACATAGATAGAGATAGAAGAAATCCATGGCCGATCCGGCCACTTTGACTGCTGACCCTGTCAGTTTGAATTAAACCCTGGCCTCCCTTCTTGATAGACGGGATTTGAATCTAAAATTGGTTGGAAGAAATGTTGTGCGAAGAGTGCGTTATGAAATTTTGAAATGAAAGCAGGGTCTCGTAAACGTCTTTCGCCATATCATATATAACAAATTAAATAAAATCCGTGTATACTAACTAACTAAAAAAAAAAAAATTCCCCTCGCTTTTGAGAAAGCTTAATTTTATCTTATCCTTGCTGTCTTCGTCTTTCACCACCGGCTTTAATAAATCCATTGCATTGGGATTGGGAAAGTCTTTTTTTTTCATTATATAATGATCTATTCCTTACTTCAGGTCATTACTTCATTAAGGAGATCGATAAGCATAACGTATCTTTTGTACCTAAGAAAGAAGCTCGTTGATGGGGAGAGCAGTTCTCTTGGTCAAAGTGTCTTAGATAAGAGAGTTTGCTTTTCTCTCGTTCACGTTGATAGCCCGGGTTCAAGCTGCTGCGAAAGAATTCGTTGAAGGGGTGGAACGAGCTTACCTTTTAGAGAAAGGGGAAAGTTCTTTTTTATAGAGAGCATTCGATAAGATTAAGCGGTACCTGATGAACCCACCAGTACTGGTCCCATCAACGCCGGGAAGGCCCCTGTTGTTATATTTATCGGTGGCCGCGATGGGATGCGTATTAGGACAGCATGATGCTACGGCCTTAGAAAAAAAGTCAGCCTTAAAGAGCGGACGTGTTTACTACGCTATTCAAAGCAGAGAGAAAAGAATATTCTAATTGGCTACGCTCCTCATCTCGACATTGAAAGAAAAGTCAAAGCCGAGTGGCGGAGACTCGAACTACCTCCTTACTTATTCTTGACCTATAGAGCTAGAGTCTGCCCTACTGATTGTTATACCGCCAAGATTCACAATCTATCGATTCCTCGTATATAAATAGCATCCCCAGTGCATAAGCACGGAACGGGAGCGATCAATAGAGGTTTGACATCATTTTACCCGTGGAAAGTGCACTCCAAGAGCCTTTATATGCCATATGCCTTCCAGCCGTTATATGCTTCAAAGCCGAAAAAGTTCTCCTGTCTTTCAGTAAGCTCTCTTGTCTCCCGAAGGTCTAAGGATTCAAACCCGTACTCAAAGGTACGAAGTGTTTTTGACTCGTTGAGCTTTATATGCTTCAAGCGCAAGAAGGACGAGGGACTATTCGGCAAGCAAGCAAATCAGGCCTTTCTTGAATAGGCTTCAACCATCCCTAGGTCTGAAAGCTAGTCTGAAAAAGATAAGTCATCCAAGTCTGAATGAAATAGGAATTGGAGAGCCACTGAGTCCTCGTGTAGCAGAAGTTCGTTCTCCCGCCGAAAAAAGAGTCAGAGTCCTGGTTCCCTCTTTTCTTTAAGAGCCGTCGGAGCTTAGCTTAATCCAGCTGGGGACCACTGGAGTTTCATTTCTGGTCTTCAAGACTCATCAACGATCTTAGTGTTGGGGCGAAGGAGAAGCTCGAGAAAGCTGATGAGCTGATCCGTCGGGCTGAAGAGCTACAAAAATTCAATAAAAGAAAGACCGAAACAAAAAGAAATAGACTTTATAGGATGTATATTCGTGCGAGCCGCCGGGCGGATCAGTTAAAAAAAAAAAAATAAAGAATTACGACGTCAAATTATGAAAGAGCTTTTTGGAGAAGACGATCCATGAGATGCTCCTGCGCACCAGCTGAAAGAAGGAGCTTTGGATACCCTATTATTAGAGACAGGGGCAAGCCAAAACCTACTCCTAACAAGCTGCTGGATGCTTCTGATCAATAGGAGTAGGAGGAAAAAAAAGCTTATGATGAGCATCTATTTGAGTCGATCATTTCCAAGATCTAATTCAAGTTTTTTCTTATGTAGTGGAAACGCCTTACAATCTGAAGTTTTACGCTTAAGGGAAGAAATGTTCTTGGTAAATGTAGGACTTGGGACCCCCAGAATTTGTATGCAAGATGAGCTTACAGGAGTTCCAATCAACCGAGCCACCAGGTTTGAGAATAAAGTTGGATCCCTGGGTGTAGTGGCCGGTGAATCACTGATCAAAGAGAAGACTCTGGAGAGATTCTTCATCGATCTAGTGGCCGGTGAATCACTGATCAAAGAGCGAGCAGCCGCCAGGTTTAATGATTTGGTGGGATCCACAGATGTAGTGGCTGGTGAACCGCTTCTTATTTTTCCACGAAGATTCAGACAAAACCGAGCTTGGATGGAACTGAACAAGATTTTTCGAACGAATACAAAGGTAAAAGGCTTTTTTATTAAGAAAGTCAAAGGAGGTTATTCAGTAGCCATCGCAGGGTTCATTACTTTTCTGCCATTACGTCCTCGCATAAGGCAAAGGATATCGAATGATCGATTCACCATTAAGAGCATTAATCCCAAAAGGACGAATATTGTGGTGTTATAACAGCGGCAGATCAAACAAGAACTTGATGAGCGAAATTTGCTGACGAAAAAAAAGAGCACTTTTTTTCAATTCCGAAGCCTAGCGTCTCCTGTAACACTCTATCACCTTAATCCATTCTTTTTTTGAGGGTCTGGCACTTCTTCCTCCGGCCATCTATTTACATAGCAAAAAAAGGCAAAGGCTCTTGCTCTCCTCTATTTAGGACCCCGATTCACGATCAGGACTCTATCAAGTATCTCAAGTGATTAGGCGGGGGCAGGATTCGAACCTGCAATCTTCAGATCATGAGCCTGATGAGTTGACCAATTCCTCTACCCCGCTTCTTCCCCTTATCCTCAAAGATCGTCGTTGGTCCTTCGTTCGTAGTGGTCATTGTTATAAAACACCTCTTTGAGATCACATTCATCATCCGGGCGGGCAGCCTCCGGTCCGGTAGGGGTCTTTCATACGACTTGCATGTGTTAAGCATATAGGCCAATAGCTTTTTAGCGCTTAGCTACTACCTATACTATAAGCTTCTTTCTCCTCTTACTTATATGGAGGAGATAGTAAGCAAGAAAAGGGAATCAAAACCTTTCCCTTCTACGCTACGATCTTTCTTCTCTTATGAAATTGATAGTTACCTTTCAAAGATCGGATTCTGCGCATCCACCGAACACATCTGGATCTCTTCCTAACACCGGATTTTCCAGAAAGAGATCAGGGGATCCCTAATACCTGCTGTCAGTTTGTTTGTTAAAGTCAGTCAACAGCTGTTCTTTCTCCTCTTCTGACTGTCCTTTTGTGGTTGTGCCTGCTGGAACCCAATCAATGCTTTTCCCAATCTTCCTTCTTTTGTTGGCCTGTTACCTGTGGAGGAACTTATATTCTTAATAAGGGAAAAATCGAGTATATCCTAGGGCTTTCCAGCTGGTGAATAGCGGGTAGACGATAAAAAATTCTATTGGGTCTAGCTAAAGACTTGGTCAATGCTGAATGGTTTGAGTCACAGTACCAGGATATGTCTCGGACAAAGCAGGTCAAGGTTGAATCGAATTTTCGAATTGATTGGCATACCTTAGATATAATGAAAAAAGAATACCTAATAAACCTTGGAATTCAAGTGAATACAAAAAGGGAGGCTGTGTTTGATGAGAACAATATTTGGGTAGACACAAAACCTAAACATGTAATAGACTTCGGCGGGCAAGAAAGCTCTATTCTAGAAATTCTAGATAGAGAATTGAAGATTATGAAGCATGAAAATGCTCTCATTAAAGAACAGTTAGACAATAAAGATAGAGAATATGCTAGTCTGGAAGAAGAAGTTGCTAAACTGCGGGAAGAGATTCAATCGAATACTCAGCTTCCTGAAGATACTGAATCACCAACGCTATTAGAGGTCACAAAACCTACTCTGTACATGCAAAAACCAAAACAGAAAAAGAAAGAGAAGAAAAAGAAAAAACAGAAAAAGAAGGGTCCCGGCTAAGAAATAGCAGCAGTGGAAATCACAAGATGCCGACGCCTCGAAGCTGGATTTCTACTTCCCTACGCCAGATCTATTAGTTGGACTAGATGAGGAAAGATAAGTCGTAAGATAAAAGCCTCAAAGGTCTTCCTTTCAAAAAAGGGTCCATTTCATCATGATCGCGGTAGCCCACGATGACTTTCGCTAAGAAAACAGCTCCACTAAAAGACAGAACTCTCGCTCAAGAAGGGAAGGCAGCTTAGCGTCTTTACTAGTGTCTGGGGTATTCCTATGGGAAAGATCTTGACTTTCTTTAAAAAGAAAGGTATCCCAATAGCGTAGAAAGTACTACTTCCGACTTTCATGATCGAGTTCTGTGTACTGATTCTCATTGAGATTGGGATAGTGTTCCGTGTACTAAGGTACAAGACAAGAATTTTTTTTCGTTAGATAGTCTGTTTGTCGTTATGTCTGTCCTACGATCTATCTTCCCTAGAGAGAAGTTTATCTCTTTCGGATAATGAGTAAGAGAATGGAGCGAAAAAGCTAGGCCCAAGAGCTCATAGAGCCAGTAAGCCACTGCCCAAGGGAAAGGACATAAGGATTGGTGCGAAAAAGAAAAGAGGGCGGCCCCTCTTCTTCTCATCATATTTTGGGGCTTGGGCGGAAAAAAAAAAGAAAGAAGCCCATCCCGCAACCTTTTTTAGAAAGAGGGGGTTCCCTGGCCTGGGGCAACACGATATTGAAAGAAGCTTCTTCCTCATTCTTGGACAATGAAATCGAGAAGATTGCGTTCAATATCGCGTTTCATCTGATAGTTTATGGAGCTATCCTCCTTACTCAGTTGGGTTAAGAGCCGGGAAAAAGATTTATGCTTGTTTTCAAGAGTAGGGGGATCAAAGCGATAGGCATCTTGTCCGATTATTTTGTCCACAAACTGGTCCAACTTGCGGAAATCTAAATCCGAGCGGGCTAAATTCCGCTTTTTCCGCCTCGAATAATTCTTCCACGACCCTTCGGATCGCGCTCCCCTTTTGAGCGATTTCGTCTTGCACTCGGGCCTGCAAAGCGGCTCTAATTAGGTCTGGGTCCCTTCTCCCGTACTCCCGCATCTTGGGCTCCTCAACGGGAACTTCCACTTCTTCTCCTTCTCGTGGAGGCGGCATTTCGACCACGGGCTTTTGGACGTCACTTCTGAATTTCTCTGCTTTTTGGAAAGGGGACCTTTGGAATCAACTTGATCAAAGTATGATTGATCCCCTGAGGCAAGCTTTTATCAAGGAAAGCCCTCAAGACCATACCACACAAAGAGGGACCAACTCCATCCCAAAATTTTGGGGATGGCTGAAATCCATCGTCTCCAGGTGCTTTGTATGCTCCAAGCGCATCCTTGACATCCCTAGGAGTCACTGGCTTCATCAAAGAAGCAATTTGCTCATCAGTAAGACAAGGGCGGAGCATTGACAAAGTTAACAGGCATACCTGGATTTCCCTCGTCTGTATAGAGTTTCTGAAAAAATGGAACAACCATATTCTTCAACAGGTTGACATCCGTGATCCAACTTCCATCATCCCCCTTTAAGCTTCCAATCCAATTTCTTTTTTCCTTCGGATGAGAGTAGACGTGTGAAAAAATTGCGAGTTACAATCACCAAATTGAATCCATTGCACCCTGGATTTGTGGTACCATAAGATCTCTTCTTGCGTGAGCACTTCTCTATACTCTGCCTTGAGATTCTTTTCCAATCCGAAAAGGTGCACCGAATTTCTTTCCGAAAGGGCTCTTTGAATACCACCCAATCTTGCCAAAATCCTCCTCTTTTTCAATACACCTGTTTTATTCCACACCTTTCCTTTTTCTGTCAAACTTGCAAGGGTCTCATTGAGAGGCAGACTATTCTCCCAACTATCCAGAACAAAAGGCCGAAATTCCAAATGCGTCAATCACGCTGCTTGAAACCTAAATTGGAGGAGGAATGGCACCAAATAAATCAATCAGTAAGGGGGTATGATCCGAATAGATATTCGGGAGGTGTGAAACCGTCGCTTCTGGAAACAAGCTTCTCCAAGAGGCATTCGCTAACGCCCTATCAAGCCGGATGCTAATCTTTCTCAAACCATACTCTCTTGACCATGTCAATTTTGGTCCAGAAAAACCTAGATCAATAAGCTCGCAATCATCAATCCATCTAGCAAATCGAGCACACTTACGGTACACCTTATTGGAACTCCCACTTTTCTCCGAGGCCAACTTCTAGGCATTCAAATCTCCTGCTACCAGCCATGGCCTATTATGTATCTTCGTGAGCTGATAGAGCGCCTCCCATAAGTACTCTCGTCTTGCAGGGATTGGGCTAGCATATACCGCCGAGAAAATCCAATGCTCACTCTTAATATTTTCAATGAACAAGTTCACACACTGAGAGTCTTTAGAGAAAATTTGAACCTAAAAACGCTCAGTCCTCCAAAAGACCCATATGCCTCCACTAAACCCTTGAGCTTCCATTCGCGTCGAACTAGAGAACCCAATCCTTCGAGACACCTCATCAGCCCTATCACCACTTATTCTAGTCTCAATCAACACTAGGATCACCCGGTCATGCACAGAAATGAGGTCTCTAATCACCCTGAGAAAATCGTCATTGAGATCTGCAGGGTGGCGGGGACTTCGACTGCCTTGTATCGGGTGAAGAGAAGGGGCGGTAGGCTTAGTAGGGCTCGAACCTACAATATCACCGTTATGAGCGGTACGTTTCAACCAATTAAACTATAAGCCCCTATGGATCTCTACATGCAATTCGCTCACTTCGGGAAGAGCGGACGGAAAGAAAAGGGGAGGCCTTTGCTCTATCTGCTTCTTCCTCTTCCCAGGAATGAACAATTAGATAAATAAAATGATTATCTTATTGTTTCTAGATATATATATATCTATTATTTATATAGCGGCCCTTTCGCGACTCAAACTGCCGGTACGCTTTCCGTCTCGCAACGACTCAAACGGGCGGAGGCTCTCTTTTTTCTTGCAATGCCGGCTGTTGGCCTACCAAGCACTTGCCCGCTGCTCTTGCCGCCCGCTTGACGGGCGGAGCGCTCGTTATCCTTACTGTTTTCTCTGCTGGGGCCCCCTATGGCTCTACACTTCTAAAAAAGTATGGATTAAATAAGAAAAAAGACATAAGGAGTCAAAAAGAAAAACTTGGTTACGGGAACCGAAGGTTAGGCCGACTACTTACTTTACTACACCTACAGGGAAAAAAAGTCTATCTGAGAGATGCGTTCGATAGGGGGCTACCTTGAGTGACCGAAGTGCGCTAGCCGGCTAACTTCTTTCCGCTGGTTGTAAAATAGTATGCTCCATGCCCTGGACCAGTGGGCTGTACGAGTCAGAGTCTGTCCCGCCTATCCTCTTTTCCCACTAAGGCTCCACGAACAAATGGGACACGCTATTCAATGAGGTCGAAGAGGGATGCGGGGATCACAACTATACAGGAGCTACAAAGGTGGCTGGCCACAACCTAAATATCGGCCCGGCGACAGACATGAAAGCACACGTCTATAGATAGGAGACCAAAAACGGAGCTAATTTCCACTCTCGCCATGATGAAAGTGCAACTGACATTACCGTCGCAGCAACTAAGGTATACGTCTGCCTGGATTCGAGTGACCCGGCCCTCGAAACTTTCACCTCATGGAATAGTTTTCTAGATAATGCCATCCGAGAGCGCTTTCCACGAAAGTGAGCCAGTGTACCAAGTCCTTGAAATTAGCCAGTCTTGGTAGGCCTATGCTAAGGCCCAAACGGCCAGTATATAACTTAAACTCAAAAAAAAGGCAAGCCTCCCTTTGAGGTCTGGGAATCTGTCCATAGCGCTAACTGGTATTAGTGATCTTCCTTCCCGTCTTCTCTTAGCCCTTATACGAGGCCTTTTTCAAAGCCGCTTGGCAAAGAAAAGAACTTAGAGCGGTTTCGAAGACAGATTGTCGGGGCGGTACTCTGACTCCGCTTCCGAATCAACTAAACAAAAAGCTTCTACCACGCACGATATTTAACGCAGCAGAAGCAACCTTCACACCTTAACTAACTTTATATAATAAACAGCAATCAACACAAGAGCGCGCCTGCTCCTAGGCTCGATATATCTCTAAAATTAGGATTCCCAACAAACAAGCAGAAGTCCCAAACTAACACTAAGATAGTAACTGCTATTAATATTAACTCATGGAGAAAAATTCCTTAATTGAATGTACTATTCAACCAAGTTCCCGAGGCTTATCCGGAGGAGAAAACGGTTCCTCATACCTTTCGTTTTACTTTCTACTTTAATTAATAGGTTTGTGGTACGGTACTCTTCCCATGTTAAACTGCCCTGCCTTTCTAAAGGCCTGAAACATGTACCTTTTTTTAAAGAATAAACCTATTCTCGACCCTCCTTCCTACCCCACCCACCGCTCTTCCTTTGAAGCAAAAGTCTCTCTTATTCGACCAGAAGAGCCTTCTTTTTTCTTCATCTCACCTATGGCCTATGGACTTTTTCCACGTAGCAGCTTCCATACTGCAGGAAGTCTTCCTCGGGAATGGCTTACCTTAGAATTGATTCCCGCGCGCTCCTTAACTTAAAATAAAAGGGGGCTCTTTCCCGGGTCGGGTCCTTTCGGTGCGAAGGATCAAACCCTACGCCCATTGCCTTTGTTCCAAGATCTCACTTCATTCACGTATCTGCCTCCTTTGTTTCAGAGCGCGCTTAAAAAGCTCCTGCTTTTGGTCCCCCTTCGCTAGCTCTGCTTTATTGCCTCTTGTCTTAGGCTAGCTATTAGCCAAAGGTTACCGGCGCACTTACAGAGAAGACTAGGCCGACCGAGATTCTAGCTACTCGAACAGGAATAGACTATGCAAGGATCTATCCAAGGGCTTCTCAACCTGAGACTAAGGCAGGTTTGGAACCCTGTCTTATCACCTTTATCAAATCCCTAGCTCTCTTCCTTAGTGCAACTGTCCTATTTCTACCATGGGAATATCTATCTTTCTTTCTTGTGTCATATCTATTGTTTCGGATATCAAACCGGGCGGTATCGTATATGAAGAAAGAGATTGTTGACGTTAGTAGACTAATCTATTCATTGGTAAGGCATTTCTTCCTGTGACCGCCTTTCCTACCATAACCCAAGTTTTTTCTAGACTTCGGGATTTTTTTAGGATTCATACATGCATTGATCCAGTCGAAGAACCTGCTCCAGAGCTACTACTCCGCCTAGCGTATCTTCCTGCCCGCCCCGGGTTCTCTCTGCTCGGTTCCACAATCAATCCTAGATCCATCCATTTGAGGGAGGTCAAATTCCGCGCTCTTTTAATTGCTTAGAAGGGAAAAAAGCCCTTTACATCTAGGGCTCATCGAAGCCCTTTCTGTATATTCAGGAACAGGGCTATCAAATGGTTGACTGCGAAACCCTGATGGGTTCAAAAATCGTATACTTGAACGATGCCCTCTATCGGCGATAGTTCGACGGACTACTTTTGCGATGTCTGTCACATGAAGCAGCCTTGCAAGAAGTACATGCTTGACTAATAGGGGCATAGTAATAGTGTAGTGGTTTGCTGGGTTGGTTTTGCTCTCTACCTTCTCACAGGGGGATGGAAACAAGAGAGGTCAACTGGAGTGGAAGCCAAACGACGGGGCCGAAATTCTGTGATCGATCCGAAGAACCACTGCTAGATACGATTCTGCTCCCCCCATCGTACTACCAACCGAAGCGAATCTTGCCCGGCTTTCTTTCGGCTTTTTTTGGCTGCGAGGATCACTTCGGAACTCTAGGAGAATGGGCGTTTTAGGGCGGGATCTAAAAGCTCTCCAACGGGTTTCGGAGCCTTCGGCCGTGAGAGGACAGGGTCTTTTTTTTGGCTTCCTCAGGGCTGTGTGAAGCTTAGCTTGCTTTAGCAGCCACATGATGATTCAAGTTCGTGGTAGGCGTAGGAGCTGGGCGAAACTCAGGTGGTGATTGATGCAAGTGCGCGGTGAGCGTAGTAGCCTCCTCGGGCATGCTCCTTGTACAACCAAGCGAAGAGCTAGTGAGGGCCGGAATATCGTATGTAGTGTAGAATCAGATCAGAAGCTCTTTACTAGGATTGAAACAAGCGAGGAACGAGTGACCACAAGCTCCGCTTAAGCGCTCGACATGCAGTTAGCTTCAAACATATTCATCATGTGACCGAGCGAAGCGCACCTGTGTGAAGCAGCCTAGCATCACTTTAGATAGGAGCAGAATGGATGACTTACAACTGAAAGTAAGTTCTTCGGATCGATATATCGTAGACGTAATGGAGATCTTGGTCTAGACCCGGTGGTTCGCAGAATTCGGGACCTAACGATGTTCGCTTCGTCACATGAACGGGAGCGGACGATTCCCTCGTCTCTTCCTTTTCGGGGAATGGCTGCAATCACAAGCAAGTGATTGAATGAGTGGGGGCTCCGAAAGCACATGCGGGATAAGCAGGTGTTTTCGGAGACGGTCAAAAACAAACAAAAAAGAGAACTCTCAACAAGCTAGAAAAAATAAAGATCAATAGGAAGGCTAGGAAGATATTGACAAAGTTCATGCCACGACGATCTATATGGAAGGGCAGTTTTGTTGATGCATTCCTATTGAGAAAGTAGAATTCAAAATTATCCAACTCCGAATGGAATGAGTTTGAGGCCTCCGTCGCCTCTTTTGATTTTGGTTTCGCCCCTAAGGGAAAAAAACCTTGATTTGGTGCCCTTCAAGATCCCCTCAGGCTCGGGGGCCTTTGCCTTAATTTCTTGAAGAGCACGAGGTCGCCTCTTCATCAATAGAAAGGAAGGCCAGAAAAAATGTTGTGAATTCCCCCCAGAACCCAAGAAAAAATAGCGGTAAGTGATGAGGGGGCGGCTTTCTTGTGGTAGTAATTTCGAACTCATTCCATTTTTGGAGGATTCGTTCCCTGTTCCTGCGGCTGAGAAGCCTCAACTCCGCCCCCCCTTACTCAACCTCTATAAAAAAAGACCTTCCCTTTTATTTTATTAAAAATAAGGTAAGCTCCAGAACCGGCGGAATTGCCCAATCCTATTTTTCCTTGAAGTAAGTCCAGAGCGGGAGCAACTTCTACAGCAAATTCAGACTCAACTCGATCACTTGGCAGGAGGGGGTTTAGGAGGTATTTTTGAGCGCATGTTGATTATTTCGAAAAAGCTGGTTTCGTCTCATTTTCCGGAAAGCCAGTCATTCTATTCCACTTTAGCTAAGCTAATGATGAAAGAGAAGAGGATCTGGATTTGTCTGCAGATGATGATGTCCACTCCTGGCCCGATGCGCTTAACTAAAGGGAACTCTCTTTATTAAAAAAGAATTTCCTTCGTAATTAAGCAGCATCCTTTAAGTGAGTAGGGGTGCGCCGGACCGACGACGAATAATAGGTACCCCCACCCAGGCAGAGTTAATGAGCCGTGTAATAGGCGACCATTTCGCGCGGTTCGGGGGGCACTTGAGTCAGCCGCCGGCGCCCGACTGCGTCTTGACCCCTATCCCATTTTTGGGCCAATTCCCCCTTTGTACTACCAAAAAATGAGATTCTTGCCGAATCCGAGTTTGCTGCTCCAACCATTACCAAACTAATACCTATTCTGTTTAGTACTTCAGGTGCTTCTGTTGCGTATAATGTAAAATCCCGTAGCGGATCAATTCCAACGAGCCTTTCAAACAAGTACTTTTTTTAATCGACTCTATAGCTTCTTCAATAAACGCTGGTTCTTCGATCAAGTTTTGAATGACTTTCTAGTCAGATCCTTCCTGCGTTTCGGATATGAAGTCTCATTCGAAGCTTTAGACAAAGGTGCTATTGAGATATTGGGCCCTTATGGTATCTCGTACATATTCCGACGATTGGCCGAGCGAATAAGTCAACTTCAAAGTGGATTTGTTGTGCGAAGAGTGCGTTATGACCCGTGGCCGCCTGCCTGGTGGGGGCGGCTCCTCCGTTGTGGGTAAACGGGAAACCCGACTCTACGAACCCGAGGAAAGGCTGCACAGCAGTAGTAAGGGCGTTAAGACCGGAGCTTTTTGTAGTGCTAGCAGGAATTTAAGTGAATGAATCCCATCCCCTAGCGAGTGAAGTGCTTACGCCCCTTTAGAGATAGGGGCGAGAAGAAGAGCTCGTTCTTCAATTTTGAGATCTTTAGATTCGTAAGATGTAATCTTACCTTGACTTGAAATTCTATTTTAAATAAAAATAGCCGAAAACACCCTACAGCTAGTATAGTATAGCAGAGCAGCCAGCTTCAAAACTTACCTTATTATTAGAAATAGAAAAAAGGGCGCGCTAGCGCTTTACTAATAGAATCGCTCCCCTTATATATTATATATAAGGGGGCTGAGAAGCTGTTGCTTGCTGTCTACTTCGCGAGCCCACTTCCACGTTCTGTAACTTCCCTTCTTTCGTCCGTCCACGAGGCTGTAAAAAAAAAAGAGAGAAAGGGGCGGCTATCCAGTGGGAGTCGTTTCGGTTGTATGCCACGAAGTCCCTATGGACAAGGGGACAAGTGAATCATCGCTTTTGGGTGCAGGCAGCCCTCTACCATCCATCCCATTGCATTCCATCGTCTCGTATTGTACTGTACCGTATCAGACCAGATACATCTATTGAGTGAGAGAAAGGTAGTGTAACTAATTATATATTCTTCATTTTTATATTGATAGGGATCCCCATTCATTCCTAGATTCCCGTTTCTACGGATTGATTGCCCCTACCTAACTACATGGTAGTGGTCTAGGGAGCGAAATTGCTAGAGCACGGGAGAATGAAGAGTAATGATGTCAGCAAGAGCAGCCGGACGGACTACTATAGTGAGTCTAGTGACTACTAGAGTAGAGTTGAGTCAAAAGGTATGGTATAGCAGCCTTCCGAGCGAGCCTCTGGGATCTCCTGTAAACCCCCATGATATGGTAAAGGGAGGATATTAGGGGAAGCAGTGAGTGGAGATTCCCCTGCGGAGAGCCGGATGAGGGGAGACCTTCACGTCCGGTTCGGAGGGCGGGGATATCCCGACCCTACTATCATTATGCCTTTGCAATCTTACTTGGTTCAACTCTATTTGTGACCTTTTCTCGTATGTGGGACTCTCTATCTTCTTGGGTAGATAATCGATCGTCTTTCATTTTGATAGTGAGTACTTTTATTAATAATAAGTCAAGTCAAGAATAATAATCGAACTGGAGGAGCGAAGCTGACTCGACCGGACGGGAGAGGAGCGGAAAGCCAGGATCGCTTGGTAAGCAAGCAGGCGCCAACTTCCAGTTCTTTCTCTTCTTTCTTTTTGATTGAAGATACTATAGTAGATTGGAAAGTTTTCCAGGTCAGCTTTCTTTCGTTCGTTCTCGGTGCGCTCGTTCAGGATGGTTTTTTTTACTGTTATGTAAATGTTCCTTTTTTCTTTTTTACTTAGTTGGTTTTCCTTGTTGTTTTTTTTTCTTTTTTTGATGAGTTGATCTCATCTCTTTATGTATTTTCTTTTTTGATGAGTTGATCTCATCTCTTTATGTATTTTCTTAGTATATACTTTTCCATATGAAAGTAAGAAACCTAATTTTTTGGCCCCGCCGACCTGCTTTCGGTTATTTCCTGGAGTGCCAAACCTGTAGACCAATAATCCATGTTCCTAGTGGGCCAAGTGGAAGCAATCAACAGGCTATTCATTAGTTTGAGTTTTTGGAATTCCAAGGGAACACAGCGCTTACTCTCTTTAAGCGCAAATTCAACGATCAATAGTAGTTTCCCGGTGGAAAGGTTACTTCAAAGACCTAACTAACTAATTGGGTTAGAAAACCGCAGGAGCAGCTTTCCCATCCCTAGTAGTATCCGCTGTCCCTATACCATTTCGAAGAAAGAGTGGGCCCCTACCCTCAAAAAAAAAGTAGCACCTGCTTTTGGATAATAAACCTCTCTTGCCACGGTTTTAGGAACGGAAAGAAGAACCGTACCGTACAACCCCTTGTATATCGATTAGAAAGAAGCAGCTGCAAATGCTATCAGTGGTTCTTCCTTCCTATCTCATCCATCTATAAGAGTTACTTGATTCGCCTCCATCTCTAATAGGACTGGACTAAGTTCGGGCAGATCGGAGTCTCATTTCAATGAGTTTTGGCCCACCCAGGTCTTTTCTTCTTCCCGGTAGGAGCAGGTAACTGGGTTCTAGGAGCTGAGAAACCCTTCAGTCTATTGGAGCTTTTGTTACCGGTTTTTGCTCTTTTTGTACCGAGTTAGGTAAGAGAGTAACGATAACGAGTAGTAGGAACTGTCTCACGAGATGAACGACAAAGGTGATACTGAATTACTTGATCTTGATAAAGTGTTAGTGCAAGAACAAGGGCTAGGCTGCTGCTGGTCTTCTTTTTTAGACCAATCCCAATTCAATTCCTGGCGATATGGGCTCGGGATTCCCGTATCCGCTGTTGGTTAGTTGTCACTCGCTGCTTATGCGGAACCGATAAGTAGCTTCCCCTATTCGATTACTTTCTTCGCCCTTACGCCCCAGTTTGAAGTTCTGTTCCCGCGTCAGTTGGTGGCCCTTCTGTACCTGATCAATAGCCTAGGTTCGGACCTTGCCTTATCTCTAGCTTCCGCCCCATAGCCCTTTTGTTGGGCTTTGCATGGGTTTCACTCCTGTCCCTCATCCTCATCCACAAAGGTCTTGCTCCTTTCGCTTATTAGCGATCTCTTTCTTCTACGATAATTCATAATCGGACTTGATGAAAGCTTTTGGCTTTGTCGCTGCAGAAGGTTTACATCTCTCTTGCTCTTCCTTATAGCTTCCCCTAACGCTGGCTATTAAAAGTAGACTAGTCTTTTATTCTTCTCTAGTTCTTAAGGAGGAAAGATGTCACCGGTGAATCAGAGCGAGAAGAGAAGATATGATGGATTTCAAAGCACATGATAAAGGGAATGGGTTTCTTCGCCACGGAAGCATGAGAAGAAGCGTCGAGGTATATCCGATTATAAAAACCTGGAACGTGGATTAGTGTAAGAAAGACATTCTGGAAGAGAGACAACATGCATATACTAGGATAATTCCATTTTTTTTTTTACCTTTGATCTTGGACATAACAATGTTAATGAAAAGGATATGTCTTGCGGGAAAGGCCGTACTAAGAGCCTAATCGATAGCATCCACTTTTGTTCCGTTTCCGGCTGGTCCTTCTCCATCCGTGATTACCTTATAATGGCTAACAGCCCATTATTTTACTAGCAAAAATCTCGTTCCTTCTTCCTCGCTTGCTTTGAACTTCTGAGATGGATGGACCTAAAAGGGGGTCAGAAAGCACATTGGGATTTGAAGCCTAACCGCTCTTGGATCAACAACTGACTCAACCAGTGAGAGCTCTAAGTCTCAAAGTGAAGCAAGCGCTGATACTGCCACAAGGTAGTTTTTCGAAGCAATTCCCGTTGA
>JBAPLK010000101.1:12500-22500 GCA_037832385.1 Rhizophora apiculata | reverse complement strand
CCGGGTTCCTGACCTCCGGGCGGTACAAAGTACACCTCTTCCGTAGAGGCAGGTAGTAACCCCTAACCTTTAAGAGTCCGTTCAAGGGGTTCAACTGGAGTCTTATCTATCAATGGAAAGATCTCCGTGCGTGGCGTGATAAAGAATCCTAGAAAAGATCGATTGAGACTCCCTCCCCGGTCCCACGAAGATCTCTACATACTTGTCTGTCCAGCCCAGGACAACTGAGATCTTCTGGTCTGCGTGCGTGGGGGCAGCTCAAACAAAGAAGAGTTTGGTCTGGTCTGAATTCAGGCCCGGCCCGCCCGTCTGCTGCTAGGTTCGGGAATGGCGCCAGGCGAGGGCGCCGCTATGCCCCTTAATGAATCGAATGGTCCTTCGACCTTCATTTGATTCCGACGGCCGGCATAGATCTCATGAGACCCGCCCACTATTACTACGAAAAAACCCCCGCCCTTTTCCTTCGCTACTAGGGAGAGTAAGCAACCTCTATTAGCGAAGGACCTTGAGTCGAATTTCTCGTGTCATGTGCAACGTCCATCAATGATGGTTCATTAATGTCCATTGATTTAGACTCCTTCCCCCTTCCCAACTACGAATAAGATCGAGAGGAGCCCGCCCCCAAACCAAGAACGGAAACGGAAGCTTTTCTATTCACTCCCCATTCTCTCTTAAATAAAGCTCGCCCTCGAGCCCTGGGCAGGTCGGCCGGGTCTTTCCTTGTTGTTCTGTTTCCGCCACGAGAAAGACGCACGGAAGAGGTATGCCCAGCACGCGGAGGATCCGTTGAGAGTTTCTGTTGTCTCGGTAGGGAACTGTACGATCTTTTCCCCTATTGTATTGAATCAATAAAAAAAGAGGTCAGTGCTACGGCCCCCTATTGTTTGATCCAATATTGTATTGACCGGGGACGAGCCCCGACTTCCATAGGTCCTTGGTTTGACCTCCTAATGAGAATTGAGGTCCTTGCTTAAAGCGGAGCGAGGCCAATTTCTCGTACTTGCTCAGTGTGCCCCCCTTTCGTCGAGTGCCCCGCCCGGTTCACTGGGCTGTTGGCCTACCAAGCACTTGCCCGCTGCTCTTGCCGCCCGCTTGACGGGCGGAGCGCTCGTTATCCTTACTGTTTTCTCTGCTGGGGCCCCCTATGGCTCTAGCCATAAGCTATGGCAGCTCCAGCTCGCAACCACAGGGGCCCGCCCTGCGAGGCCAGAGTGGGCTCAGCGGTCAGCCCCTATTCGAATTACGTTAGGGGGTCTTTCGCTGTTGCCAGATCTAGAGAGAGACTACGAGTCCTCCGTCCCAGATTCCATCGCCGCGGCCATCTGGTTCACCGATACTACTAAAAAGTCTCATGCTTACGTTACTGTTATTGATGGTTTCATTTTCTTGGACCACGAAGACCCCGGTCGTGCTTCTGGTTTCCATTCCCATCATCATATTGATGATAAATCTCCTCGTGCTCTGCCATAAGAACTTTGAGTCCGTATCATGGTGAAGGTAAGGTAACGCTGTGATTCTTGCTCAAAAAACAGACCGAATGCGTTCGAGTTATTGGCTCGTCCGACCCGGCAGCATTCATGAGTCGCTCATTTAACTGTCCCTCGGAGACACGGTCGAGAAGTACCATGCATGGTTGCCCCCCATCCTTTCTTTCTCTCGGTCCCACCCAGAAAGATACCGCTCAGCCAAAAAGCGTCCCTACGCGAGCCTTATTTTATTAGTAAAGTCAAGCTTTGGCTCTCTAAAGACTAAAGAAATGGATAAAAAGGGGGGGACTTCTGCAACGGGCTATGCCACCCAAACCAACTGAGGGAAGTCGCATCCGTCCCATCGCAAGCACCTACAATGTCATGATCACATTGGTTTACCCTTTTTTCTTTGGTAGTTCAACGGACGGTCGCCCCTCCAACAAGAAAAGGTATAAATATGGAAACTTCTCTGACATTTGAATCGGAGAATTTATGGAGGAAATCGGGTTTTAAATTTCCAGAAACCACACGATTATATAGCCAAAGGGAATAGGCCGCGCCTAAAATCATCCCAAGCGCTGCTAATGTGGCTACTAAGCTATTTCTTTGGAAAGCTCCTACTGAGATGGGAAATTCCCCGATAAAGCTGCTAGTACCAGGTGAACTCATATTGGCCAAAGTAGAAGAGAAAAATGGTAGAGAGATTCGGCATGGTGCTCACTAAACCTCCGTAATATCTAAACAAGTCGAGTCTTATGTCGGTCATATAGAACACCAACACATAGAAAAAGGGCTGAAGGAACCAGTCCATGACTTAACTTCGGTAGAATGCTACCTCCAATTCCCTGTATGTTCGATAGAGCCAAAGATTCCCCCCACTGATCAGAGTACGCCGATTACCCCCCGAACCGTACAAGATAGTTACCATCTATCATACGGCTTTCTAACTTCACTTCTTTTTCTGGTCGTTCCGCTCTGTCGATCTCAGGTAGTATAAGAGATCTGTAACCCCCCGAAGTTATTTACATAATGGTTCCCGCTTCCTACCCATAGTTAGCATGTATCTACCCGGGTCATACTTGAGTATCACATCGTAGACCCCCACCCCAACTCTATCTTCTTTATCAGTGAACCGGAACATAGTGCATAGGTACTCTTCAATGCAGCGGGGACGAGACGACGTGATATACTACGATCACGTACAGAAGTGCTGCCCTTCGGCTCGGCAATATGGAATCTCTCAACAGCTCTCGTTCCTTTATGAGGTCCTATCGGGATAGGTAGGCCAAGCCTTTCCCTTCCCCCGACCGAGCAGTAGTTCCCACGGCTGATAAATAGGAGGCCGTAAAAGAAAGGCACCGGCCCCATTCTCCCCCCCCCTCACTGGGATTTTGCTTTCCTTATCTACGTGCGAACTGCGTCAGCACTGGCTAAAAAGAGGTCGGCTTGACTGAAGAAGAAGGGCGGGCCCTTCGGGTGTCATATTTTGGGCCGAGTTTACCGTACTTCCGGCCCTTATGTTACGCGACCGTAATATTTTGTTACGTTCCACCGCTGTTACGCCAGAAAGAAAAGGTTCCACACGAGCTCTTGTTCTTCGCGTGATGGCAGGACCGATAGGAGATTGGCTCCGGGTGTAGATAGGGTAAAATCAGCAGGGGTTATGAAAATACATAGGCCCCTTCCCTTCTCTTTTGGATGAATGGGGTGGTTTAGAAGGCGCTTTCCGATAAACGGTCCCTCGGAGCGAAGGGTTAGGCAGGTAGTATGGGCCCTCTGACTTCCAGCTATGTGCTGTGCGGCTCCCGCAAAAGCGAATGAAGGTAAGCTCTTCGAGCTTACGGGTGAGCTTACGCTTACTCTCAGCCTCTTTGATTGGTAGGCGGGCGGGCTAAGCCCCCTACTTAAGATTCCATTCATAAGGCTAATTTTCTCTTGTTGTGACGCTTTGGTTAGGCCGACTACTATACTATAGGCTACTTTTAGCTTCTATAGTGGCCCTTCTACTTTTGGTGTAGTTGTAATTTGTATTGGTACTTTATGAATATATCAAACAAAGGCGAGCAGTAATAACCCCTTTTCCGGCCTGGGAAAAAGCAGCGAACTCTATAAGCTAGGGCCTGACCTTTGGACACGAAGACTATTCCGTTATCAACGGAAAGCGCCTTAGAGATTGAACGTGGACTTATCTTATTACCGTTCAATCTAAGGACAGCGCTGATAGCTTTTAGTGAACAGCCCCCTTATGAAAGCAAGCGAAAGCAGCCTTTTGTACTTAAGTAGTTAAGGTTTGGAAGCCTTGCAACTATGATAGAAGCCGTTTGCTTCTTGCCAAAGCCTTCGGCCTTTCTTTTGAATCAAAGTAGGTCGCGACTCTTGTATTTTTGTCGGTCGGGGGAAGCTAGCGCTTATACGAGAGCTCCGCTTCCTCGTCTTGCTTCTGGCAAAGCTTCTAACTTTGCTTCCTTCTCTCGCGCTTGCTTGCGCGAAGGCTTCAAGTCCTTTTCGCTAGGTCCAAAAAAGGGAAAGATCTAATCCAAGAGAAATCCCGCATATTGAGCGCAGCGGATATGCGGCTAGGCTAGGCGATCATCCTGGAACCCGCCCGAAACTGACGCACAGCACAGGGCCCATTCGCTTCGCGCGCGGGAAGGCAAGGTGCGTAGCGTTCATGAGACGCGGCGGAGTGGAGCAGCCGCGACACTTTTTTTCTTTATTTTAGCTGGATCTCGCTGGTTCCACCTAAACGGTAAGGTAGGCGGCGGATGTGTGACGTTTGGAGTTGTCGTTCGTGCACCTGTCCCAATGGAAAAGAATGAGGATCCGTTCCCTGCGGATCTAGGCCTTACCACTCGGTCCCCGATGGCCACGGGGGGATTCGGTATAGCAGCTCCACGTTCGTTTGCGACGCGCTGCGCGTTCCCGCTGGACTGGACACGTGTTAGGGCTCTAGGAAGTATGGTTCCGAAAGTTGACTTCGGTTCGCCAGTTCAGGCTCAACTCCTCGCTTTACGTAGCGGACCTACAGAGGCGGGCGGAGGGCTCTGCGCTTTCTTTACTTTCTGTGTTGGACGAATGCGGGGGAGAGAAGGGAATGCGTCGAGGCGGGCGAAAAACACAACGAAGACAAACTACATTTTTGGCTTTTCCCTTGACATGAAGATGAGCCAGTGCATCTGGGACGATGGATAAGAGGGAAACTGAGCTGGCCAAAAAAGCGCTTAGGGGCGGGCTTTTCTACGATAAGAGTAGACTCCATTCAAGATGTTAAAAAAAAAAATTTTTTAAAAATTTTCCCCCCCCGAAAAAATTTTTTTTTTTTTTTTTTTTTTTTTTTTTGGTTTTTTTTTTCCCCTTTTTATTTCCTTTTTTTTGGAGGGATTTGGGGATCAAAAAAAGGGATAGTTGGTCTTCATCAATAGATAGAATAGGGGATTTCCCTTATTATTGATAGATTCCCTTATCATTCCTACTCTTTTGATCTATCAACAGATCAAGCAGGCTTCTATCAAATCGATTGACATTCTCTCATTNAAAAAAAAAAGAGGGCCGCTCTCAACAGAAGAGAAGGACCTGCAGGCAGAGACTACTAACCCTCTTCTTGCTCCTAGGCCTCTGCTTACGAGTCTGGTAAGCCTGGAACCTAAGGATCCTCTCAAAGAGAAGGACAGGCAGGGCTTCCGCAAGCGCCTCCCCCCTTCTTCCCGGCCAAGATAGATGGGCAAGAACCCTATCAAGCTCAAGGCCATAACCAACCGCTTTTTTGTATGTATGTAACACCTTTGTTTCAGGGTGGGCCGCCCGAACTGGGCTCTGGAACCAAATTTCTAAATACCTCAGAACAAGAGAAACCGTCGGAAAAGATATCACGCTGAGTCAAACAACGATGTGTGCTTCTCACTTTGAGAAAGCCAAAGGCCAACTGGATAGCCACGGGCTACGGGTGCCAGCCGTTCGCCGGAAGTGGAAGAGTAGGGAGGCTTAGTCAGGCATCCAAACTCGGCTAAGATAGAAAGTCCGCCTACCATTCAAGCAAGCTTGTAAGGCTTACAGTAGATGCTTCATATTATATGTCCAAGGACAAGTCAGATAGTGCACATTACTATTTGGATAACTGGAATATTGATATATCCTGATTTGAAAATCCTTCAAAATTAGGGTGTTATATCTATCCTCTTCTCAAGAAAGTGATTGAGGGGAAAACCATATACCCTCTACTGAGAGGAGTACTTACTTTCCTAAAAAGCCGCCAATTCCTTTCCTTACCGACGTTTCCAATCAATCCGCCGCTTTTACCTATTCAAGCACAGCGCTCTCTTTCGAGTAGCTAACTGATAGCCTGACTGCCCTATGTTGTATGTCCCTCGCCTGCATTGAAGAAGTCCCGAATAAGAGATTAGGGCAAGAAGAATCGGAAGGAGACTTTCCCGGCAAGCAGTAGCTTAGATAAAAATTCCCTTGCTTTCAGCGCTAGGGCTAGGGTCAAGGAGCCTTCCTCCATCCCTTTCTTCCGTAGCCTATAGAACCAAGGCAGATCCGCAGCCATAACGATAAGTAAGTAGTAGTATAAGTAAAGGAGTAGTTTTACTGGGCGATCCCCTAGATCCATAAGCCCGAAGGGAAGATGAATAGCCTTTCTTTTTCCCAACCCTCGCTTCGATCCCAAACTGTATTCAAAAATGAAGCAAGGACTGATTTCTTGAGCAAAGTAGTCTATAGTAAGCACCTAGAGTGAAAAAAGTAAAGTAAGCGAGGGATTTTCAAGCCTAGAAATAAGATAAGTTTAGCTAACTTCCATGATAGGAAAGTTTTATATATCCTTTCAGTTCTCATGCGGGCGAAGAGAAGATTTAGTAAGCCTAAAGGGAAGAACAGCTTTGTTGTAAGTAAGGAGAAAAGCGTTTAGTATTAGAGAAAAAGAGGGAGCAAAGATATCCTATCCGTAGAGTTCAGAGAGAGAGGAAAGACCTAAAAAAGAAGAGGCGCCTTCGAAGCATATAGTAGAATTACTTGGAATCAATCCCTTTTTTGCGAAGGAAGGGGCATTTCGCTTTAAAGCCTCTTTTACCAAACCTAAAAGAGAATGAGTGCCGCACCCTCGACCTTGACTTATTCAAGCCGTTTTGGTGAGCTCGTGTAATCGTAAGTATCTCAGCGCAACTTCAACCTCTTCTCCGAATGGATGTGCGTCGAAATCGCTGGAAACCTAAAGGGGCTTAAGCATCGATTCCAATATTTTTCTTTTTTTTCTCGTAATACCGCCCCCGCGAGCAAGGAGCGAAACAAAAATCCAACCTAATATCATGAATATCCTTCGTCCGTTATTCTACTCATCTTTCCTATTTATAAGGCCACAGCTTACTTCGACTTGCCTTGTTTAAAAAATGCATTCCCTTTCCTATTGCTAGTCTCTATAGTTTTGTTTTTTTTATCTTCTTTTGTCTGGAAAATGGTCTTTCTCGCCTATTTCATTTCGTACTTTCCAAAGTTGGGCCTCCAGTTTGTGGGGGGGCGGCGCTCATATCTTTCTTTTTTGATAAAGATGGGCTGATCTGGGGGTCTGGCCTTGGCCATTGGTTTGGCTTTGAGGGCCCTCCTCGTTACCGAGGCCGTTTTATTCTTGAGAATATGGCTCTTACCTGCTGGGGCGGATTTGGAGCGTCTACCTCATTTCACAAGCCGGAGTGGAAAGGGCTCTCTCTCTCCCAGACAATCAGGAGGCGCCAGATTGTCTACGTTCTCATGTCGAGGAAGAGTTAAGGATCCTTTTAATATAGGTCGAAAAAGCACGGCGCCAGCCGGGCCGCCGGCCCGGCTCGAACTCGCGTACTTTGCGACCAACAATTCAAAGAGTACGTCGAGCCCCTGGCGTGGCTGTTCAATTCTGATCCACAGAATGGACTTCCTACAGTGGGCTTTGTCAAGGCTTTGCCGGAACGAGTGGACCACCTCTCTCTGCAACAATCCAACAACGGCCATCCCAACCCTTTTCTTTTTTCCATTTCCAAACCCAAAACGCAACTTGAAAAAAAAAAGCCCGACTATATTCTATAATATTAGTGGGAGTATGCTGCCCCTTTGGACCCTTCTTTAATAACATATCTTTGATTGCTTAAATTTTGGGATACCGGTTACAGGAAGAGCTCAATTATAGAACGCCCCCCGCCGCGATCGCTCAGCGAATTTCAAATTTTATTGATTCTAGAAGAAAGTTGTCTGATGCCTTAGAAAGAGGGCGTAGCCGGTTTGAATGCGGAATTCACTGCACAACAAGTACGCCAAAAGCAGGCATTGAAAACGAAGTGCTACGCCAACGAATTCACATGTTATCGTACAGGCGGCGCGAAGGGATTGGATTTCACCTATGTATCAGATTCAGTGCAACTGTAGCCAGTGCCTCAACACCCAACGGCAACCATAGTCAACTTTTTCTTTTTTTTTGTGTGTTGTTGAAAGCGAATTTTTTTAAGTAGACCTCGCTTTTTGGAGCTGCCTCCCAGCCTAGCTTACACTATGGTGGAGAGGTGCAGTGAAAATTCTAGGAGCGTGTGAGCTGTACGAGCTGAAAGGCTCCCATTACTGTTTGGAGGGCAGGGGGAAATAGATGCCAAACAAAGCTGACCCCTATCATATCGTCGTAGAAGCCGTTCTAGGAAAGATTATGGTTCTCGGCGTATCCAATCAATTAATCCCGCAAACCGGGGAAGCTTAAGTGGAAATGAAAGAATAGGTGAGGAAAAGGGAGGGAAATGGAAGGCTTCGGGGTTTGGTTTGTCGTGAATAAAAAATGGCGATATCTAATTGATTGAGTTGAATGAAGAAGACGCTTTATAAGCTAAGAAAGGACATCAATCTTTGTTTTCAGGAGTGTGTAGGTTTAAAGAAGTTTTTCCAGAAAAAGAAGACTGAAACCGAGTCAATGTAATGGGAGTTTGTGGGTTTGGGCGGGGGGGAAACTCTCCAGGGGCCTCATTGATAGATAGATAGAAACCCCCGCCGATTTTTTGCCTCTAGATACGCACGGAAACGGTTTCAGGCACCAGCTGCCCTTTCATTACTTGGGCGTGCGTGTAGGTTAGCCTAAAAAGCTCCATGTTATGCTGCTGCAAGACCCGGTTCCTGTCGAGTATGATACAGCTGGGCATGAAAGCTTTTTTATGAAGGCATGCTAAATATGATGGTGTTGGGACTTGCCATCTTAGTACGATGAGATGAGTTGTGATGTGGAATGTACAACACAACGATTGAGTTCGACTAATCACTAGTGTTGTAACGAACGAACGAATGCTATATCCATCGGGTACGGATAGTAGATTTATACTGGTAAAAATGTTGATTATTACCATTATGACTTATCCCCCGACTGAGCTATTGATCCCTAGCCCGTGCCAGATCTGAGCACCTAATTCAGCTATTGATGTCTTCACCATACTGAATAGCTCTCCGCTTCTACTCTACCAGATTAGCGTGGCGGTAGTAGCTCCATAGTAACCCCTGTGCAAGCATCTTTTTCGTAATCGGATACGCATACATAAGCATATCCGCTCCTCGAGGACAAGTGGGGTAAGATGGATGAAATGTATCCTCATCCGTGGTTGGAATCAAGTCTCTACTAACCGAATCCCCGGCTGTTAGTCATCGCTCCGTGAAAGAGTAGACGAATAAGCATCCGGCGAAGGCACAGCTAGCACACGAGAAGTGATGACACAAACCACACTCCTAGCTAGGCGCACTCTCGTCGATCCTTAACAAAGGTTAACAACGTATTCGACCGAGTTTTGAACCAAAGGAAGGATTTCAAACCTTTATCGGGTCGTGGTCATGGAAAAGCCCGTCTTTTTGGCCTAACTGCCTCTAGCAGCTCCTTCTGTAAGACCTTGGTCAATCAGTTCAGTTCCTTTTACTCATAATTCATGTGCTGCGGATTCTCGAACAAGAACAGCAGATTCAATAGCAGCGGAGAACTAGGAGATATGCCCGCTATCTATTGTGCCTGGTCTCTAATCAGATTCTGATCTCAGATGGACATTCAAACAAAAAGATCTGCGGAAGGATCAACTGAAGCAGAAGAAGAGACGGCTCTTGGGGAATGAAAAAGAAAGATGAATCTTTTTCTTAAATAAGACCAACCAGGCCAGGAAAAGGAGTGGCCCTTGGCCGGGCTTGGAAGCAAAGGAATTCATTTCATTCCAGGTCGATGGGTCAGAGATAAGAACAGCAGAAGTCTTTGATTAACAGTGTTCACTCTGGAAGAGACCTTGGTCTTAAAGGGAAGGAAGCAGGCGCAAGTGATTAGGGTAGGGGGAAAGCTATTCACATGAAGCAAAGGAGCCGAGCGAGCGCTTAAAGGAAAGGGTTGTTTTTGGGAAGCGAAGTGACTCTAGCCTTAGGATTTAGGAACCTAGTTAGGGAATGAAAGTAGTGACCCTACCAGGACTGAGGGCGCGGGGTGAGACAAAAGCAAGGATTGAACTCTCACTCTCAGGAATGAAACCAGTGAAGTGCCCCTAACAGGCGTTAGGACAGGAGCC
>JBAPLK010000101.1:5000-7500 GCA_037832385.1 Rhizophora apiculata | reverse complement strand
GGCTTCGGGGAACCCAAAAACAAAGTCGAAAGACTTTCTTCATAGATAGAAGAAATGATAGATAGACAAAAGATAGATGAACGAGATATCTTTTTTTTTTCTCTAAACAAAAAGAGGAATAGAATAGACATCCGTCTATGTATCCTTTCTTCCGATTTTTTTTTATATCGTTATATCTGCTCTCTATAAATTGAGAGAAAAAAGAGCAGCTTTATCCAAAACCCTATATCGAACATCAATTCCTATCTATTGATAGGAAGATCTTCGTCAAATACCCGACTTTGCCTTTTTTTTTTAGGAAAAACTCATATCCAAGGCAGCTTACCACAAGCACCCCACCCCATACGACTAGTTTGGGGGGCTGTTCGCCTTTTGAATCAAACAAAGTAAGTAGTAGGGGCTTCATACTACTTTCATTCATTCTAAAGGAAACCGAAGAACCAACCTTTAGTCAATAGGAGCCCTACTTCCCTCTTTGCGACCAAAAAACTTCAATTCAAGCGCAAACCAATTTCTTTCTTAGTCACCGGGCTCCGCGCACCTTTGGTACTTCAGTAGGGCGAGCTGTTTGATAGTGACTTCTTTCGTTTGGTAGGGCGACGAAAGGCTACTTCAATCTAGGAAACAGCCGGAAACTCGAAAGGATCGCCTTTGGAAGCGTTCGCCGGTAACCAAAGCGTCACTCCTTCCTTTTGATTTTGTCGTGACGCTGACTGAATCCAATCCATAAACGCGGAAACGAAAGAAAGTGCGTTCCCTTTCGTCAAGTAGGTGTAGGCATATGAACCACTTTTGCTTTGCTTTATTGGAACAAAGAAAGAGGCGGAATGGAGAAAGGAAAGGGGCAAGGGCGGTCTTGCTTGGCGCGAAGGCTGCTGGTTCGGGGGCAGGGTACGGTACTCAAGGTCCTCGGACTTCCAGACGGTCTTTCTTTTGGGCAGCTGTTCACCGTTGGATCTCGCCAATACAGCCTCCTATAGTTTTCGTTACCGAGATATCTTTTTTTTTCATTGTTCCCAGGGATTTTTTGGGGAATCCGCCCCCATGCTGCAAACAGTCAAATCTGAAGCCCCTTGTCGCTCTTCTTTTCTTTCCTCGCGGGCAGGAAGCACACCAGCAGCATGCCTTGCGTGATTCTACTGTGTTTTTTGCACTTGACTGGGTGGACAGTTGACCAAAAGAGAACTTCGATTCGCCCGGCCAGCAGGCTAAGGTGTGCTTATCTTGTGTGACAACACTACAGAGCGAGTGGCGCTTCTAGGCGGGCAGCTGTGTGACAACACTACAGAGAAAGCGGCGCTTTCGTGTAACATGCTATGGTCTCAATGCCCTTACGAGGTAGTGATGAGTTTCACGCGCTCTAAGCCCGGCCCGTGCGCGGTTAGGAAGATTGGCCGAAATCTGAGCGGTACCACCCACCCTACCCTACCACCTATAGGCGGCCGTCCGTCCTACAGCCGCCCGAAAAGGAACTGCAGTGATCTTGAATAGGAATCCTACAGCGATAAATAGAATCCCCATAAAAATACCACTAGATCGAGCACCAGTGATTTCGTATCCGGTCAAAATCTTGGCTAATTGATCGAAGTGGGTAGCTCCAGTAGACCCATAGATCATGGAACAAATAGGGTGGGTAGGCCCAACTGCCACACTACACGTATAGACGCGAACCCCCCTCGTTACCGTACGTGCGACTCTCACCGCATACGGCTCGCACAAAGACTCCTAAATCCATCCCGAGCCTTTTCTTCCGCCTCTCCTCTCCAATCCTCGATCAAACTTGCGTTCCCCAGGCGCTATTAAATAAATGGGGTCTTTCCTTCGCCTATCGTATGTATCGGCTTGGCTTCGTCCCTAACCAAGGAGGCATTCTGGCGGGCGCGTAGGAATGCCGACTACTACGACTACAAGCCTACTTACTTATAGTGATCAAAGAACTCTTTTTTTCTTCTAAAACGAAAATCAAATTTCTACTATCAACCGGCCTGGGAGGGGCCCTTTTGACCTACTTCTAGGGCCTCAAAAGGCACACATGCCGGCTCCCTTTTTTCAGCGGGAAAGATCTCCCTTTGGAAACAGTACTCAAGTTGACAAAGCAACCTAATTTCTCCGGTTACCTTTGTCAACTCTTTTTCTATCGGGCAAAGTAAGATAAAAAAACTGTCGTGACGCTGACTGAATCCACTTCAACATCCATTCCACTCCTTCATCCTTAAACCCGGTCACTCTCGTTCCCGCAACTTGGTAGTTTTGTTACTCTTTATGTTGACAAAGTGAACAGGGGCGGAATCAAAGTAGGCGACGCGAATCTTTCAATCGGATACCAATTGCTTGGATGCGTTTGAAAGCCAAGAGATGACTTGCAGAATCCATTCTTTCCAGAATCCATTCTTTCTAGGTTTGTCTTGTGTCTCCGAAACAAATGGTCCATTTATTGATGGGCGAACGACGGGGATTGAACCCGCGCGTGGTGGATTCACAATCCACTGCCTTGATCCAC
>JBAPLK010000100.1:72500-81000 GCA_037832385.1 Rhizophora apiculata | reverse complement strand
GGGTGCCTTTTCTCCTTGTCAGGAGTAGTTACTTTGTTCCCAGGGAGTGCAGCAACCACTTTCTTTCCCGGAGGCGGCAACTTTCTTTCTAGAAGTAGGAGTTTTGCTGGATTTTGAGGCGGACCCTTTGGAGGTGACAGCCTTGGGATTGACGGGGATCTTCTTTTCCAATCTTTGCGATTTGAGTTGTTGCAGTAGCCACTGCGGCTTTGGACGAACCGACTTTAGAGGTCGATCCTGATGAAGTCATTTTTCCAGCCCCGGAAAAGCCTTCATGGGAGCTTTCTTAACAGCCAGTGGAGTGACAGCAGGTTTGACCAAAGAAGTGGATTCCTGGTAAATGAATAGTTGAGATTCCATAGGAGGTAGGTGGAGCAAAACCTTTTTTTTTCATCGAGATTGGGTTGGTGTTCAATGTACTTGGTACAAGATCTCAAATCATGCTCTTAGGAGCCCAATTATTCCCATGCTTTCCGTTGGTCAACAACCAACCACAACTCAAACTAGAATTCTTCACTAAAAAGGCTTGACGGAGTTAAGCTGTCTGGAGTGATTTTTTCTCAATCTCATTTAATGACAAATTTGTTCCGATCCTTTTGCTCAACTTTTCTTGTTCTTTTGGTATTAAGTTCGAAGAAGATCTCAATCTATAATGAAGAAATGATAGTAGCTCGTTGTTTTATAGGCTTTATCATATTCAGTCGGAAGAGTTTAGGTAATACTTTCAAAGTGACTCTCGACGGGAGAATCCAGGCTATTCAGGAAGAATCGCAGCAATTCCCCAATCCTAACGAAGTAGTTCCTTCGGAATCCAATGAACAACAACGATTACTTAGGATCAGCTTGCGAATTTGTGGCACCGTAGTAGAATCATTACCAATGGCACGCTGTGCGCCTAAGTGCGAAAAAACAGTGCAAGCTTTGTTATGCCGAAACCTAAATGTTAAGTCAGCAACACTTCCAAATGCCACTTCTTCCCGTCGCATCCGTCTTCAGGACGATCTAGTCACAGGTTTTCACTTCTCAGTGAGTGAAAGATTTGTCCCCGGGTGTACGTTGAAAGCTTCGATAGTAGAACTCATTCGAGAGGGCTTGGTGGTCTTAAGAATGGTTCGGGTGGGGGGGTCTCTTAAAAAGAAAGAAGATGAATAGAATCTAATTAATGTTCATGCTAACAGAAGAGCGGATCCAATACCAAGACGACTTTTTTCTCAGGAAGTGCAGCAAGTACTTGAGAGATTATGGGATATCATGCCCCACGAGTGAGTTGCCAAGGTAAATCGAAAGTCATTCTTTGCCTTTTTAGATATTCCATACATATATATATAGAGAGAGCCAGTCCTCTGGAGTGGCTGAGAATCTTATGTTATAGCAAAAGGACCAACGACGATCCTATCCTTTCTATCGTTTGCGCTTGCTTTTCACTCTCAAAACAACGGTCTTCTATAAAGCGAAGCAAAGCGCATGACGCTGAAGTGAAGAAAGCTCAATAAACACACAAGAACACGGTGCAGGGCATAGCATAAATGAGACCGCTGATCGTTTGATAAAACATATATGCTTGACCTTTCTCGATGCTTGGGGTGACTTACTTACCGACCCAGCGGTGATCGATGACAGAATGGTAAAAAAAAAATCCAAGTCATTGGAGAACTACAAAATCCAATGACTTCTCTCTTTACCCCTTTGCCTATCTCCTAAATGGGTGTGCACCCCCAGGGGCCGGCTTCCCACTCTCTTATGCAGCATTTATTAGCTTAGCTGAGTTGGGTGGATCGTGCAATAAGCCTCTCTCGACCCTCCCTTTCTCATACGTCTTTATGAAAGCCTCTTGCCTTTCGGGATCCGGTCCCTCCCTATCCGAGATGTGCTCTTGAAAGATCTCCCTCGACAGCGCAGTTAGGTCTTAGAGAAGGAACTGATTTACTTAAGTAAGTAGCCAACTTCCGATAATCATTCCTTGCTTTGCGCTAGATTCAGTATGGTGATGCACATTTTTGAAATAACAAGGGAAAATAGCTCTTCTTAAGAGAATGGCTGCTTTGGGGAGTTCTCTTATATACGATACCCACCATTTGATCGAATTCCTCTTTATTCTCTTCCTTAGCTTAGCAGCCATTCTCTTTCCAAAAAACCTGTAACTGTAAATTGAATAAGAGAAGACAAAGCTACGCATTCACTCGTAGCACTCCTTAGGCCTCCCATTAATATGACTGGCCGACATGGAGCCATGCGCATGATTCTTTCTTTCTCCGTTCGATCATTCTCCACACTTGAATTAGGAGGGGATTCTCTTCTCCTCTTTGTGTCCGTCCCGTTGATGAGAGGATTTTCCCTGGCTGTCACCCATGAAGTTAGATCTTTAATCAGTGAAGAGTAGCACGGTAACAGGTTTCCTAAAGACTTCTCGTCGAGAGACGGGTACCCCTCTTCTCTCGAAAGAAGATAAAAGGGATGGAAGCATCATAACACTACTTCTCGAAGATCGGATCATGTTCCAATAATACAATAATAACATATGTATAGATGATTACGTGATTGGTTTGTGTTCATTCAAAGGAAGTAGGACACGGGCAGTCTCCCTCACAGTAGGGATACTAAAAGGTTCGAATTGCTATCTCTGCTGGTGATCATCTTCTTTGTCCCGGTAGAGAACTGATCATCGAGTGCTTTCTTTATCCATTGAAGTTCACCCTCATCTTCCTTCCCCACCCATCGCTCTGGGTTCGAGTAGCGGTCCGACAAGTTGAGACGAAAGATGTGAAACTTCATTCAGTGAGATTGGGTTAGTGCTTGTAGAATTGGAGAGAAAGATGGGCTTTGTGCCCTAGGAGATCTTCTTTATATATGGTATATAATAATACAAGAATATACTGTATTTACACCGTATGTACAGAATAATATACAGCTAATAGTGCTCAGTCTACGAGAAGATTGCCCGTCTTCTTGGTTTGGGGTCTCTCGTTTGAACCGAGCGTAGAAAGAATTGAATTGTGCATGAATTGCTTATCATCAAATCATTGAAAAGAAATGGATCGAGGAATAGCATAAGAAGAAGAAATCGGAAAGGCTGCATCTGCATCGCACGCATAGCGATGAAATAGCTGATGAACTTCAATAGCTAGGGGGCAAAGAGCGATAGGAGAGGCTTGCAGTGCAGCAAGAAAAAAATAATGAATTGATTCTTTATTTGATCTTTTTGTCGAAGAAAGAAAATTCACAGTCGAAAATGAAGAAAGAGCTCTTGTCGCCCTTTCCCTGTTGTCGAACGTTGCTTAACGCCCGTCCTTCCATGGTTGAACTCATTCTATTATTGGCGGGCTGGGGGCTTGGTAATATTCGAAGTGAATGCCTCAACTCATAGTCTTCGTTGCATCGTCACTTTCGGATCAAGATCAAAAAGAGGCTTCCGCTATCAATGACTTTGTACTGGGAACCGAAAATGTACCCAAAAGATTGAAAACCGTTCAACCAATCGTTCTCGCCTTGACTTCTGGGTCCCCTTTCCTTTGGCGCAATCCTAACTCACTCAATTTGGGGGGAACTCCTGGTTCATTAGAAAAACCGGCTTTAGCCTTTGTGGCTTGGTCGCAGCTCTATTATTAGCTCCACCGGGAAAGGCTTCTCTAACTCATGAACTTCCAGGGCGGAATCTAAGGTTGAAAAACGTGTCAACGGGCTTTGCCTTCATTGAGCTTCAAAGCATTCCCGCTCCCTACAATCCCAGAACTACGGCTACAAAGGATCGTGCAGTGTCGGGTTCGAAACTAGCTCCTCCTGCTTCCTTGAGGGATCCTCCTATCAAGTATAAAGAAAGGGCAGTTCGTTATCACTCGGATATTCCCGATTTCGAAAACACAATAGTCACAATCTTAGATGGACAGAAGTGTCCACTTGAGTCAAAGTCTTCAGTCAGTTAGGAATTGCTTAGAGTAAGATGAGCGGACCAGGGCAGTGGACGGGCTTAGAAGGCTTCTCCCAATCCCAGATCGAGTTCCAATCGCAGAATTGTTCTCAAGCGAATGGCTTTGACTCAACCTCAATTCATTCAGTTAGGACCTCCCTTTATGTCATTTCTTTCCTTGCCAGCGTGAGGAGTCAGATCGGATTCTAGCACTTGCATGGAATCTGGGATAGTGGCTATTGGCATGAGCACTAGCATCTTGCTAACATCGGCTTTTTCCTCCGACTAGAAGGGGATCTTGTTCACGGCGGATTCAAGATCCTCAAATGTGGCTTTGGCTGAAGCTATCTCATTCGTTCTTTTTTATCTTTTGATTGGTAAGTAGCCCTTTTCGGGTTAGTTGAAAGACCAAGAATGGCCTCTTTGAAAGAAGACGACAGACATGCTGGGAAGGAAGGAGATGTGGCCTAAGTAGGTACAACAAAAGGTACTAGTATGGGCGCAATATGCGATTGGAAGCTCTTCTTTGGCAGGTTTCATGATTTGCTAATCCGATCTTGTAAGTTGGCTTATCTTAGGCCACCGACTGAGACGATGGCTTTCTACCCGGGTAGAAAGAAGACCAATCGAAAACCTTGGAAGCAACAAATCGCGGGGCGTAAGCTGTTGAATAAGCTGTGGGTCTTGAGGCAGATGTGGCATCTTCTGAACCACCGTAGTTAGGGGGAAAAAGCTCATCTTTTTTCAATGCAACCAGAGGGCTCTTAGTACGCTAACGCTACTACCTGCCCAGTAAGAGGATGTTTTTTGGTTTATGTCGTCCAAAGAAAGGGCTTCCCTATCAGCACAAAGAAGAAATTCAATAAGAGAGGATTTCATCAAGAAAAGACAAAAACCGCATTGAGTGGGGCCTGCCCTTACAGAGCTTCTCTATCAAGAGCTGCTAGTTGGTGGTTGAGGGGTAATAGGTTCCGCATAAGCTACATTTCGTGGGGGAGGCACCTATCCAGTACTTCCGAACTCGTCTTTCATCTACAGACATTGGGTCGCTAAAGCCAATAGTTCGGTGTCCGGGCAACAGCCACTCATCTTTGGTTGCAGCTTCGGCTTCAGCCTATGCTTTCAGTTCACTCTTTTCTCTCGAAACTTAGGGTAAGGGAAGGCCATACAATCGACGGAAGTCTGAATCCGTAAAATATCGGATAAATTCACGGTAAATTTATGAATATCTACCGTGATGGTTTAATTGTTGGAGAAAAAAATGAAGACTCCCATCCATGATATGCCGCTGAAAAGCATGGCGTAGGTCGCCAACAGGTTCAACCTTTTCCTGCAAAAAATGAAAAGCTTTTTTCCTTATATCACTTATCACTATACGGTGATAGATCCTAAATTCGACTAATATTCTGAGATTCCCCCTACGAACAAAGGAGCGACTCGCCAGGCTCGAACTGGCATAAAGAAAATCGGATTCAAGATTTGCCTATCTTCCGTCAAGAGGAGTCGCTTTGATAGTAGGGGCAGGGGCAGCTGCTGAATACGATTAAGAGGACAATGAGTGAGTCGAGCAGGAGAGGCGCATGCTTTACTCCACTCCATAGGGGTCACGGTAAACGGACGAGACAAAGTGACCTTAGTCGACACGGGGGCATCGCACAAGTTTCAGACTAAGGTAAGCGCGACGAGGCAGTAGAACTCAAACATCTCCTGCGATTCATCCTAATCCTGCGAGAGGAGTGACCTCCCAACACACCGGATCATAGCGTAGCAAGACCTTAATCTCTCACGATTGATCCAATGGACCTAGTTGCTAGCTTGACCCCCGGATTCGTCAAATAAGATGGATTAGGTAGGGCTCAGTCATCATCACTCGCGCTCGATCTACCTTGTACGGAGTCCCCGGCGGGTCCTTGGACCCTAAACAGCCATTCAGACAGAAGGAGCCAAGATGTATGAACCCAGTGACCCTCCCATCCTTGGATAGCTCTCGGGATGGATTTACAGCTTCCGTGGGCGATCTCCGAATCTCTAACTTTGAAGGATTGGAAGTTTGATCGACCTTAAGATTGCATAGTATTGTATTCGAACTCTTTTCTCTCTCTGTCTTTCTTTTGATTTTGGTAGAATTTTTTTGTTTTTTTCGTAATGTAAGTGTAGAAGTCTTATTGATTTCGGATCCATTTTTGTCTTGGGTAAAGCGGAAGGTAGTGTAGTTGTCTCTGGAGTTTATGCTCATAATGGCTATATTAATCGCCGACAACTTTGGATAGAACTGAATGAGCATCATATCACATTGACATGGCTGGTCCTTGGCGATTGGAAGGTGGTTAAATCAATGGATGATCATTGGGGCAAAGCGGAACTAGCATTACCTATTGAAGACTTTCATGTCGATTTCGCTGTGGTCTTGAAGAGCTCTTCATCATGTTCGAGAATTTCGAAAGAAGAGTGAATGGACCTCTCACTCGCGGCACACTTTCTATATCTCTATCTCTGTCTTCATCGTCGTTGGTCCTTTCTTTCTCAACCTTTCTCTTTATTATACGATACACCAAAAAATTCTCATTGCCTCTCTTTTCATCTCTAAGAACTCGATTCTATCAAATTATAGGTGAGGAGCCTATTTTGGATTGCAAAACTTTAAGAAAACCCCGTATTTTTGGATGAAAGTCCATTTCCTTTCCTAAGTGAGAGTGAAATTGTGCCATGATTTCAATTTCCCCGTATTTTTGCTTGAAAGTCCACTTCCTTTCCTAAACTTTGGAGTACTTGATATCATAGCTGCCTCAACGCTTAGAAGTTAAGAAGTCAAGCACCTTCTCTTGAGGAACTACTTCTAGCTAGCTCTATTTGAGCAATAACTCCTAGGTTTGCTACTATTTGTTTGTGCGGTTCTGGGATTTTCGAGCTGGCCATATCAAAAAAGAAAACGCCCCGTAGTTGATCGTTTAGAGGCCTCTAAGACACTTTCTTCGCTCTATCTTGAGATCCCCCCTATCCTTCTATGCAACTCTTAAGAAAGATAGTTAGCTCTTCTTTATTGCCTCTTGGCTTAGTTAGCTCTTGCTTCAGGTGTACTCTTTTCGACCTCTTTCTTCTTGTAGCTATTGCCCTATTCCCTCTAAAGATGACCCGGCTTACTCGCTGGCGGATCAAAAACTGCTATTTTTCCCTACTTCACCTCTTTTGTAGCTTCTCGCTGCTCTAGTCAGTGTATAACTGCTATTAATGAAGCGCGCAGCACTCAGCGATCTCATGGCTTGGAAGACCCTTCGCCAAAGGGCGTTGCTACTTTTTGCGTGACTACTGATAGTGATGACCTACTTCACTCCCCGCTACCAAATACTGCTGAGACAAATGGGTCGAAGGAAAGGCGGTGAGGCATGGCCCGAGAGGTGGCGAAGTTCGTGTATGAGGATGTGTTGATTCGAGGAGAATGAACTTCTTCAGAGAGAAGCCAGTATCGAAGAAAGGTTACTCCTTTTGTTACTTCGACCAAGCTTTCGCCTTTTTTTTAGTTATTTGTATGCAATTTTTTGTCATTTTATCTTCGGATACTGGCCTTTCACAGACATATCCGTTTTCCATTCTTTTTTCCGACTCTTTGACCGGACCGCTAAACCCAAATTTTAATGAAAATGCCCCAGCCCCAGATATTAGATGCTATAAGGCTGAGAACCTCAAGAGAAAGAGGTTACTTGTTTTTAGCTCCTGCTCCCAGGGAAACTTATAAGATATATAGAGATAGCCGTTTTCGGCCTCTTCCCCTGGGAATCAATACCTGCTTGAAGCCGATTTTCAACATTGATCAACCTTAACTGGCCTTTTTTGGGAAAGGAGTTTTGGTAGGAATTGGAACTGATTCTTCGCTTCTGAACGTTTTTCCTTTTAAGCCAATTGACGATTTGTTCTCCTAGCCCGAAAGAGCTTTCTTTTCTTTTTTTAGAGAGAAGCCAGCCCATTTGCCTGCCGATTCTCCTACCGACATTATAATTAGAAAAACAAAGTAGATCTGCTTACACTGATCACTCTGGGGAGGGAACTCGAAGGAGTCAGAGTCTAGTTTGATTGATCATACTGAGCGCTAGGAGCCTTTAGTAAACACAATTAGCATCGGCTAAGGAACTCAGATTGACTAGGACAATAGCTTGAATCAATATGGAATTTTTCACAGCTAAAAGGGCTAAAATCAGGAGAGCTAATGCTAATAGTAATAACAGCGGATTTCACAGCAGGAGCTGTAATAGCAAGATCTTCCGCGATAGAAAGTAATTCAACGGTAGAAGTTGTGTTTACTACTGAATCAGCAAGAGGAGTGGTATCAGCTATTGATCCCGTTATATCAATTACCGCATCGTCATCGTCTGGCTCAGCGGCGGGGGAAGTCCTCTCCACGACAGAAGATTGAGTACCATATTCCGTAGAAGCTTGATAGTAACTCAATCTGAGTCTTATAGGAAGGCATATGATTCCGGAGCGACAAGCCCGCGACCCTTTTTTTTTTTTTTTTTTCTTATGAAGAACTTTCGATTTGTCTGCGCTAGGCATCTGGAATTTGATCGAATTTCTCGCGTGAAGCATCTGCTTTTGGCTAGC
>JBAPLK010000100.1:62500-65000 GCA_037832385.1 Rhizophora apiculata | reverse complement strand
TTTAATGTCCGCTCTCATGTGTTTCTGTTCTGGAATAAGAGCTGTAACGCCTTCCAACTGCCCGAAGGAATGCTTAGCTTAACAATGGAAGACACTGTTGCCATTTCTCACCTATTGGAGTCGAAGTATCCACGCTCGAAGCCTACCCTCCTCGCATTAAAAAAAAAGACTTATGTGTGGCCTGGTCAGACCGCATACAGCAAATTTTGAAAACAGGAGAGAAAGCTCGAGAGAGAGGTTGATAGCCAAGAGTAAATGTCCTTTTATCTTTACTGGATATGAACAAGAAAGTTGTACAAGCTAAGAAAGGAAAGTCTAAGTCTCTGTGTTGACCAAAATCAATCACAATCAACAAAAGCTAACATCAATTCCAACTTAGAATCAGACCTAAGATATAGCTTCACAAATATTCTGCAGGAAAGTAACTGTCCAGGATGTTTCAAAGAAGAGGTCCATGGATCTTCGCCTTCTACATGGAGTAGCATACGGGCATTCATGGTTTGGAAGATGGGGTTATCGATTCTGCAGTGGAAGCTTTGGTGTGACAGAGCACAAATACAACAGAGCAATTGAAATTCTTAGCTCTCGGGAGCTTGACGAGATCATTCAAGATTTCAGTGAGACAGCTCAGTACAAAGACATGAAGCGGATTATTCGTTACTATAGGGGCCTGAGCGAAACTCAGTTGATCAATTTCAGAGACCTTCTAAAATTTGTGCTCACTGTCAAATCATGTCCTTGTACACAGATGAAACAAAGCATGGCTGGTACTGCTTCATATTCCACTAAAAAATCTTCAAGTCAAGTACCCCTGCAGAAGAAGAGTCTGCTGAAGGATAAATGCACAACATTTAGGAACTTGAATTCCCTGGCATGTATTTCGGATAGTAGATGGCCTAAAAAGAGACTAGAATATGCAGCAGAGGTCATTGTAGGTACACTGAAAAGGAAGGAGGGAGACAACAGTAGTCAAGGAGGGATGACCAGGCAAGAAGTGAGAGATGCAGCTCGGTTGCACATTGGTGATACTGGTTTGCTAGATTATGTTCTGAAATTAATGAACAATGTGGTTGTTGGAAGCCAGGTTGTCCGTCGCACAGTAAACCCCAAAACCAGGATATTGGAATTCACAATTTTTGATCTAGGTAAAGGGGGTAAGCCTAGCGGGGCTGGTGCACAGGAGGCGCAGATAGCTGCAGATGCCCCTCTGGCATTTGCTCTAGTGCCTGGACAAGACGTTTACAGTGATGTGGTTTATTTGTATACAAATGTGCTGCTGAATTACCCCGATTCAAAACTCATGCAATCTGCAGCCCAGGTAGTGCTAGACAGCAAGAATTTTGTGAAGGAATGGCCATTTAGGGATGAAGCAGATGCCTTATTAAGGTTCATATGCCGGGTGACACCCCAAGTTTTTGAAATAGAGTCTAAACTGAATAGGGGATTGCCTCCTGGTGAGATTGTGACAGTACCATTGCATGCTACAGTTCTGGAGCTCAAGCCAGCAGCTGAGAGTGCTCTGAGGGACACCTACTGTATTTTTGAAAAGTTTGTAGTGACGGATATAGAACAATTGGAAGAATTGGAAGATGAGGACTTGCTGTTTGGGGCTATTGAGTCTGCTGCAGAACTTTCAGTGACTGGGAAGGTTATGGATGAATTAAGTAATCAATTGAAGTACGAAGGCGGGCCTGATAACTGGACAGTAAGATGTGAATGCGGGGCTCAAGACGATGATGGAGAGAGAATGGTGGCATGCGACATTTGTGGGGTGTGGCAGCACACCCTTTGTAATGGCATTGAGGACTGTGAGGCTGTGCCACCACTTTTTGCCTGTCGGAGATGCTGCAGCTCACTTGTACAATCAAGAAGGGAACCAGAGCTTGGATATGAGAGTTTTGAAGATTTGTTGATGATACAGTCTTACCTTTAGAACTTTCTATGCTTTCTCCCATTACTGACTGTCCTTTAGCAAAAGAGCCTTGGATCGTCATCAGGGTTGTGTCAGTAATCAAGGCCTTTCCCTTAGCTAGGTCCCTGCTCACTTCTGATCCGTCTGTTGGCTCTAGACCAGAATAAACCTCTGAAATCTCCGAAACTGGAGGAGAGTCATTTTCTTCCACATCTTCATCCAGTTCCTCGGGTTGATTCTCCTTTGGAACCATCCGAACTAAAATGGGAATTCAAGGATGTTCCAATTCTGGAACGAGAGTAGCCCGAGGAACCATGAAAACGTTCTAATCCACCTTAGTATCTTCACCTTCGCCGAAAATTCTGTATGCCACATGGCTACCTCCGCTGTAAGGCGGGATAAAAGCTCAAGTGAAAGGGCCCGCCTCACCACTCCCCTTCCCATGGCCAAATGCATCTTTTTATTAATGCTTCGACCATGGCCTTCTCTTCCTTATAGATGGAATTGTTGCCACCGAGAAGAGTACCTTTTCTAGCTTTATAAAAGAGAACGAGTCAAAATTCCTTATATATAACAATAACACAGAAT
>JBAPLK010000100.1:42500-57500 GCA_037832385.1 Rhizophora apiculata | reverse complement strand
ACACTTGCTAGCTAAGACTGGATTGTCAAAGACCTGATTCCATTTCTTAAGACCTTCCTTCTCTCTCCAAAGGGATAAAATGCGAACACTTCTTTCATGATAGTTGGTCGAATGTTCCCCTTTATAGTTGAGTTTCGCCTCTTTCCTTGGCCTTATTGAGCTTCTTGTAAGAAAGCGCGAATAAAATGAACCGGAATGGAATCCTATCTATGGGCCTGTACCTAAACTCTGAAAGCGGTCACTCTAATTCCGTTTATCTCCTTAACAGTACAGCCACTCCTACTTGACTTTCCCGTCGGTTGAGCCACTCCCATTCCTCTCGCTTTCAGCGGACAGACCGATCAATGAGTACGTGTGACACCAACTTTTTCATCTCTACGCCTCTCCCTTCCACCCTCCCTTAGTAGTGGCCCTTTTCAAGCAAAAAACACGGGGTTGGGCGACCTCTTGCCTCTATTTCCAACTGGCGAAGGGCAGGTTGGGAGCTAGGAAGAATAGGAATAGGAGCAAAGAGACTCTTGCAGAAATAGTGCTATAATTTCAATAGCTTTAGTATTAGTAGCGGTAGTAGCCTTAATAGCATTGATAGACTTCCTTTATAGGTATAGAAAGGAGTAAGCCTTAGCTGTAAGGATTGGAATACGTTCCGAGAGGAAGCTCTTTCCTTCTTTCCAGCCCTTCTCTATTCTTTCGAGACGTTGAGGGGTGAGAATGAGAAGGAGATAACTTGGAACAAAAGCAGTCTACGAATAAAAATGGATCTGACCCTTCATTATCAGATGCAAGGGAACTGATTGAGTTTAGGATTTCATAAACCAGGCGATGAAGTAGCGGGCGAAGAAAGGCATAGTTGAAAAAAGCTATTGCTGCTACCTGATTGACTCTTAAAAGAAGAGTTCCGGGACTGGACCAGAAAGCTATGTCCCTCTATTAACGTTCCCACAAGACCGAGATATGATTCGTAGATATCAAAATTTGCTCTTTCCAAGATAAGCACATAACCTCTTAATCCAATCCTAATCGTGGCCCTGCTAACATAAAATGAGATCCGGGACATCTAAGTAAAAAGAAAAGTTTTTCAAAAAGTAGATTCCCTTTTGTGACCAAGAGCCCATCTCGAATACGATGCGGTTAGGGTACTCGTGACTCTGCTGGTGGCTGCCACTGCCTCACACTTAAATGCCGCCAGCTCTGTCTTCCTACTTTTTTTTTAAGGCAACTGACAAGATCTAAGTCTCCCCTGTAGCCGCTGGACTGGAATCTTCGACTGGACCGAAGGAACTCGAAAAGGGATCACCAACAGTGATTTCGATCATCACTGTACGATAATAGTTGAAAAGGATAACAACTATTATCATATAGTGATCACAGAAACTTCATGCCGATATGTCAGATAGAAAACTCCAAAGATTTCGGGGGGGCACCTATCGAGAGCATTGGTCAACTTGCTTGAGAGCCGACGAGGCTTGGAAACTAGCTTGCCTATATGCCTTAGAGCTGATGGCGTAAAACCGCGAGGGCTGACGCATGCAGCACGAAGCAAGCAATGATTACATATCACAGGGTGAAGACAAGACGGCTGTGATTGAGGACAAAAGGCTGGAGCCGGCCCGGCAGACTATGTAACTCTTTGAGGTTACGAGGTGACGACATAGATTCACAATGACAATGACTTTCACCTTAGCTGGATCAGCCTGAATTCCTCTCTCACTCACGATGAAAACAAAGACCTAGACAGCCCAACTAGGAGATTTGACCTTGTTTTTCACAAGCAGCAAGATGGGACCTTTCCTTTCATTCCCTTCCCCGGAGCTGCCTTCTCAAGGAAGATAGAATCCGCATAAAAAGTGAGACTAGAGCTTGACCTGCCCGATATCAATGAATCCTCTCTTTTCTTTCAAGACGAACGGCCTATTCCGCGAGATCCAAAACTTCGCCATTGCTGCTAGCTATAGCCATGGCAAATCGGTATGATCCACTAAGTTGCCTTGACTTTGTTTAGCATCTAGCTATTTGCTAGTAGAATAGATACTCATTCATTGAATACCATTCATTCAAACCCGTCTTCTCTGCTAAATCGAATTCTCACGTAAATTTGTAGAGCCTTTGGAGAGAGTTTCCGAGCTCTTCTCTTCCAAGAGGCATGGTGACAGCAAAAGGATCTCGTGATCAGGCAATCCATAGGCTCACGTAAGATCTACATCGACCAGTGTGACGAACCTTTCTTATATTATAGTTCTTCTTACCCTGACCACCACCCCTTCTTGTTTGCAACCCATATTCTTCAAGCTTCTTTCTTCTCGGCGTAACGAAAGAACTATCTGAGGGGAGGCCTAAGGTTGAAATGAAAATCCCTACCCTACGCCTTACGAGGGCGTCCTAGCCAGATTCAATCCCAAGGGTCAATCCAGCCCTTTCAACTAGTTCAAATAGCCCTTCCTCAGCTTGAAAAAAGCTAGCTCTTGCTTATGCTTCCTTCCCTATATATTGCCCATGTTAAGCGTTAAAATAAAAGCGCTTCTATTCAATACGATACCACCTTCCTTCCCACTTGAAATTGATTCAACAAAAGCTTCTTTCTTTCCCAGCTGCCCATTCGTTCACAGTCGATTCAACTTAAACCAATGTCACATGTCTTGTGAGCATTCAACCATGAGATTCTTTCTTTTGTTCACATCAGATCTTTCCCTCTGGGCTGGGATATAATGGAAATAATGAAGCATCTGCTTCACTGTATGCTATCTGGGTCAGTTGGGATTGGGATTATTAGTTCTTTTCTACTTGATTTTCCTTCTCATCTCCCTTTCGCTCTTTCTGGTGATTGGATTGGCTAATTGCTCTAAACTCTCTCTTTGTCGATGCTCGTGCAGCGGAAGGACTGCTTCCTTATAGGCTTCTAGTAGCCCCCCAACCAACCTTGAGCAATCGCATCCAACCCGTCTTTTTTGTGAGCATTGTCTAAATCCCTGTTATAAGAAGTTGAAAGAACGCTTTCACCATGTCCTTGACAAGCTTTTCCATGAAGCAATGAAGGAGTTGCTCGACGGCGCTCATCTGTCTTTTCGAAAGCCTTAGCGCCGCGCCCTACTCAGAACATAAGAGAAATAGGGTAGAACCGGTCGGGAAGAGTCTTTTCTCCGAGAAAGTCGGGAAGTAGACTTGTTTGTTAGTCAAAGTCAGGTCTTTTTTGAATCACTGGCATTTGAATGAATAGGAAAATAACTTTCAGTGCCTTCATTCCGAACTTTTTTTTTCCCTCTCGTATTCCCCCCAGCTATAGGGGGTTCCAGAGATTGACTCTATACATGATATTCCTGAATACAGAAACTCCCCGTGTACCAACGTCCCCACTCCGGTATCCCCAAAGTCCGAACTCTTTAAGCATTCGTATACGTAAGAACTCTCTTTTCTGGGTGGGCTTTCTTTGATGTCGAGATTGATGGTTTTCGGACCGGTGGAAATTTCAGTGATCAATGAATGACTATAGGAACTAGGGCCAAAAGAACAGAGCAGACTAGCCTCTCCTCTGGGAGAGAAGGCCAATGAAGAAGGCATAACCGAACCCGAACTCATAGACTACTTCTCTTTCATATAGTGCTATTCTTTCTGTTGCTCTTTTGGGGTAGGATCTCTTTTGAGGAAACCCGGGAAAATTGGCCTCAATGCTGATTGCCTTAATAATTCAAATTTCAATCGTGCCGGTTTTCAGAAAGTCGGGATTTTAGGCCTACATGCCTTTTTCCTTCGTAGCCGTCCATTTGTTACAATCGTTTTTATAAAACACCGCGATTTTGGGCATAACTTTCAGTATAGTCTTCTTAGGCTCTGGTGCAAGCTCCGGTATTTAATGAAAATCTTTTCTCTGTTAATGAAATATCTGTCTCGCCTGCTTTTCCTTATCTTGATCTGAGATTGCACTACAAAGGAAGAATCATCTATTGCTAATCCCCAGAAGAAAGCGCCTCTTTCAAGCATTCTTTGAAAGCCTCAATTCCGATTCCGTTCCCTTTATCCTAACCCTCGGAATGAAGAACTTCAAGGAGAGGTCATTTTTGGAGGAGAAAGTCTGCGCTTTTCAAAAAAGGTCGGAAGAAATGCACCGGGTTTAAATATATATATATCCGGCTGGCTGCTTTTTATGCAAAAAAGACAAAACGGGATTGGATTTCCACTCATAAGGAAGGTTAGATATCTTTGACAGGGTTGTATTTTTGGTTGAAATGGAATGGTGTTCAAACTCCCGAAATGCAGTCTAGACAACGGGCCCTCCCCTTTCTGACTGGACTGACTTGGGGAAGGGTCAATCTCCTCCGGAGCATGCTGCACAGCCACTCATTTGTCCTGACTAAATAGTAGAATCTATCTCTCAGCGATTCTTTTCTCCGAAAATAACCCCTTCCCAACCAGCCCGCCCAATCGATTTTGTAAGATTGGCTAATTCAAAGGGGTCCGAAGTTGTCGGAACGAATAGTTTTTTCGAAAAAAGCTTTTTTATTAGGGGAAAAAGGGCCCCCCTCTTTTCAACTATTATAGCTGGCGTCGACCCGCTTTGCGATACGAACGGACACGAAGAAAGAACGCAGGCAGCGGAAATGCAAAAGAGAAGAGCAAAGATTCTATTCGAAGAGTAACAGGATTCGATGTTGCACCATCTTCAACTCTTCCCGGGATCCAGGGTTTTTCGAGAAAAGGTCCTATCCTTCAATATCATGATTGGGTCGACTCGACCAGGCCAGATCATGAGTGAATAGAAAATCGAAAACGTACATAGCTGTTCCAGCTGAAATACTTGGAATAATTCTACCACTTCTACTAGGAGTAGCCTTTTTAGTGCTAGCTGAACGTAAAGTAATGGCTTTTGTGCAACGTCGAAAGGGTCCTGATGTAGTGGGATCGTTCGGATTGTTACAACCTCTAGCAGATGGTTTGAAATTGATTCTAAAAGAACCTATTTCACCAAGTAGTGCTAATTTCTCCCTTTTTAGAATGGCTCCAGTGGCTACATTCATGTTAAGTCTGGTCGCTCGGGCCGTTGTACCTTTTGATTATGGTATGGTATTGTCAGATCCGAACATAGGGCTACTCTATTTGTTTGCCATATCTTCGCTAGGTGTTTATGGAATTATTATAGCGGGTCGGTCTAGTAATTAGGTGGCGGCCGTTCGGTCGCCTATGATACTAGGACCAATAGGTCAAAAATGGGTTTGTGCCGCAGGTGTTGAACGATCTACTCTACACAGGTGTGGGCTTAAAATAAAAGAAAAGGGCTAGGGCTCATAAACCCTTTTTTTCATTCATCAATAGGGCCCTGGTCGGTCACTTTTCCGGGCCGGGATCGAGAAGTAGAAGTCATAAAAAAGAGATGTTTCTCGTCGCACCTCAGATCAAAAAGAAGGGTAGCTTGTCAAGCTGGCCTATATATAAGGATATAAATAAAAAGATTCGCTGTCTTTTAACCGGCTGTTCTTCTTTTCTTTGTCAACGCTACTAAGGACCTATAGGTTCTCCTACTTATGAAAGATAATGAGAATGGGTTATTCAAAAAGGAAAAGGCGCTACTATACAATATATTTTTAGAAGTCAGCCTACCCTACCCTACTAATGTATTGTATAGTAGGGTGTAGTATAATAGGCGAGCGAATTAGCGAAGACACTTAGGCTAATAGATAAGAGAGCGTCGGTACGTAGCCTTCATTCTACTACGCTACGCAAAGGTTACGAAGTAACTTAGCTCGACGTTAGGAGAGTCAAGGGGGAACGCCATACCTATATAGAAGAACCGCTGTTCGATAACTTTATAAGGTCTAACCTTTCGCTCCCCTACTGAAAAGGGGCAAAGCTGCTTCGCACCACTGATAGACTACTTAAGATTCAATTCAAAAGTCCCTACTTAGTTTCGCAAGCCTTTGTCATTGTCAGTCAACTAAGTAGGGCCTGAGGCCCCCTTCGAATCCGTCAATCTGAAGAGCATGCCGCAACAAAAGGATGGTCCCCTATGCATTTCATTCTTTCTAGAAAGGAAAAAAAAAAAGTACCCCCCATCATGGTGAACCTCTCCTTGTGATCGGGATGAGGTAAATGCCTCCCAACCGGGGGGCGGATCGAATCGGAGTTTCCTTAGGTAGCCACCGACCCACAGTAATCCTTAAACTTCCGTGCTTGGTGGAGAAGAAGCGAACAAAGGTACGCTCGCTTGCTGTCTTGTTCTCTGCCGCGAACTGGAATCGCTCGCCAGCTAGGTCAGATTGGAGCAACATTTTGTGAGAACATATTACCCATCTTCGGGGACAAGGGGCGTAACGACCTCTCGATCTACTTACTGCAGCCCAGGAAAAAAAACTTCCGTCTAGGCGTTCCCTGTTGCTCCGATCCCCCCTACGCCTAGGACGTTGTCTAGGCCAAGAGCCTTAGTTAGTTGCTGTTTTCATTTGGTTGTTTTTTTCTCGTTGTTGATACCGGCAAGACCCAGCCAGATGATGTCTACTGGTTGGTAGTGAGAGGACTCTTAGTATCTGCATACCCAAAAGGGGATTAAAAAACAATCATTTTATTTTTTTTCTTGCTTTCCCTTAGCAGCGGTAAAGGAGTCTATCTATCTGCCTAGCTTTGGTAGATTTCCCCCAACGCAATCCACAGAAATTCCACGAATCCCTTGGTGGATAAGTCCGACGACTCAGCAGCAGTGCGGAATTGAGTTTTTCGTCCGGTGGATCTGATCTATAGTTAGGAGGCAATACATACCAAAAGGTTCGAAGAAGGAACGCACATAAGAGTATATAATCCACCCACCTTTCTGTATAACCTATTCACATTAGTGAAGCGGCTGGATGCATAAGGGAAGTGCACGTTTGGGGAATTTGACATGATCTACAGGAAGAAGTGCTACTATGATATGATGCCCGGTTTTGCTTCTCCCTTACTACACCGAACTCCTTCCCTCGAATTGGAAATATGTTCTCTTTCCTGGTCGGCAGTTGCTTGCTTTGATTAAGCCAATTGCATTCCGGTCTGAGGGAGAGTCGAGGCATGAAATACGAATCTTTCCCCCACCTTCCAATTCATTCCTCTTCCTTTTCAAATGATCTTGGTCGCCTCGCCGGATATTCAAGAAGGGAGTCTGATATACGGTCAAGCAGCGGCAGACCTATACTCCTTCATCCCCTACCGCCGCTCCGTGGGCTTCTTCGCTGACTTTCTGAGGCTTCGCTCCTTCGCCACGACATTAGTGGCTTAGCTCTTCGCGCTTCCCGCAAGCTTTTTTTTTTAGAGAGAGAGTAAGGGGGTCGGTACAGAAGATTGGTTCGCTTCGAAAAGCTCAGCTTTGCTTGTGTTCTTCACCGGCGCTCGCCGGATGTATCACTCATTCCGCTCCTAAGGTAAGGAGTTTTCGGGAACAAGAAGAGGAAGGGACTACATTGAGAGGTGGCTGTAAGGAAACTGCCTCGGCGACTAGCTTTTTGGCAACTGAATGTAACTCCTTAGAACTTTCTATAGTCTTGAAATCAGTCTCAACTGTTTCTTTCATAGCCAATAAGCCAGAATCAGGAAGTGCTGCTACTTGTTCAGAAAACATGCCCTAATAAAGAGTGCATCCGATACATAGACAGAGTAGAAGAGCGGGTAGGATATCTGGTAAATAGGACAACATTGGAGACGGTGCCGGAATGTTTTGAATGTTAGGAAGGAAGCCCACCTTAGGGGAAAACTTCAATTCCTTCATCTTTAGGGGTCCATTCCCTGATTGAGTCCTTGCCAGTATCTTGTCCAGATTCCTTAGACCCCTTTCTGGCGATCGCAACAATTGACGCTTTTGTTCAGCCTCAATAACATGGTATATGCTTTCAGTTCCCAACAAGGGGTTGACCGCTTTCACAGGCTTGATTTTCGAACCACTCCAGAGAAAAGGCGTTTTTAACTTAAGTTGTCTATATGCTTCTTAGATACTGTAGGCAGTTTAGTCTTCGCCTTTATTGGTTCAGCTATTCTGGTTGGCGGAGTTCTATTCTGGCCATCAGACGTTGACTGAAAGCGAGGTTCATGTCTAGAAGCAAGTAACTGAGCCAATTTGGATACTTTCGCGATAAGAGATATAATTTTATAATTTTTCTATTAGTTGTTAAAGAGCAATTCCCAAATTCCTCTTTAAGGATTGGCTGCTCTTAGCGCAATATCCGCTGTTCGTCAGGCAGCTCGAGAATCAGCCAACTCTGATGACTTTCCTGGCTTGGCTTTATTTCTGTCTTGACTCTATCTGTCTCTGTCTCTCTCTCGACTAGTAGGTCAATCAATATCTGTTATTCCGCTTCGATCTCTGGTCTGTAGCCAATTCCCTTTCCTGTCTGTCTCGACTCTATGCCTTCACTGCTGTCTTGGTGAAAACTGTGGTAGTGGGATCGGTTCTTTGCTTGCATCCTTCGAAGACATCACCGATATTATCATATAGAAAGAAAAGATGGCGAAATCTTGAGTGAAAAAGGACCAACGATTTATTGCGACCTGCCCAGAATGCCAATACATACTAAGACCTTGTTCACACAGCAAAGAAAGGCCGGGTGGAGTCAGCTGGCTGCTTCTTGGCCACGCCCCCTGCACGAGATACTTGATCTAAATTCTTAAATGGGAAATTGCATATCATTCGCCGATATACGTATAGTCACATGGGTACATGATATTGAATGTCATCCAGGTGGCTCGAGCCGCAGGAATTTTTGCTAAAATAATGAAGGAACCAGCACCCCCTACACTTTTTCTTAGGCTTGTGCGGCTATCATCGTATTATAAGACAAACTGGGTTGCATTGGTAGCTATGCTTAGCAGTGACATAATTTTTCGTTTTTCAACTCAATCTCATCCCAAACAGTTGTGGCGGAACACGCCACTCAATTTCAAACGCCAAATATGGCGTACTTCAGTCCCACTCACCATAAAAGAGTGAGAAAAAGTGGGCAGAGCAAAGATCGGAAAAAAATAAAAAATGAAGGATTTTTTCGCGTGGTTATTTCGTAGGCCGACGAACAGGCAAATTGAGCCTGTCGATACAGCCCGTTTGAATTATTTAGATGGATTTGAAAGGCTCAAACCGGATCCAGGCGATAGCCATGAGCTCTTGCTTAACAAGGCTTCTCGGTTGATCGATAATTACTTTATATTACATAACTTATCCGTTCCGCCATCACACAACAGTTTGGACGTAGCTCGCCACCTGGAGAGCTTAAATACGGCAACTCCAGCGGGCCTGGGTGCTGACCCCGCACTCAATCTTCTTTTAGAATTACATCATCCTGCCAGTGAGCTTTACATAGAAGCAACCAGACTCCTGCTGTCATGGTTCTAAGGCTCTCTGGTTGGATGGTTGCACGTGCTAAAAATACGGGATATTACGACTCTTCCTTTTTCTGAGAAGAAGGAATGAATGACATCTAAGAAGATAAAAAAATTGTCATTTATTATATGTTAGAAGGTGCTAAATTAATCGGTGCAGGAGCTGCTACAATTGCTTTAGCAGGAGCTGCTGTCGGAATTGGAAACGTATTCAGTTCTTTGATTCATTCTGTAGCTCGAAATCCATCATTGGCTAAACAATTATTTGGATATGCTATTTTATATATAATAAATAAAAGATTGAGGAACAAGAAGAAAGATATTTTGAGAAAAATGGATCCGAGAGAAAATCTTAACAGTTACATTCAATCACAAACTACACGAAAGTTTTCCCTTTTAACGCTTTTGAGGAGATTTTTTCTCAGTATGTCCCTACTCTTGATTTGTCGCCCACTCTTTCGACTTTTAATCGCTTACTTTTATTCCGTTTTATGTCAATTTATCCTCGGATACACCCCTTTAGACATATCATTTTGCAATTATTTTTCTGACTCTTTGGACGTTCACTCCGGGTCAAGCGTCCATTCTAATTCCATAAATTCGGTAAATGCACCGATACCGGAGGACGCACCCCTTCCTAACGAACAGCCTCCTCATAATGCCATCCCTCTCGACGTTGTTGATCAGTTTCGTATGCTGAATTTCGATATGGAACTCGAGCTCTTTGCCAGAATTAGACTTCTCGAAAACCGATTAATTGAGGGCTTGCCTCCCCAAATGAACTTAGGTGAGTACGAAGCCTTAGTCAGAGAGTTTCTCGATAACACACTAACCATTAACCATTACTATAATACAATCCTAACTGAACTTTATGATATTACTATCATGGAATTGAAAGCCAATTCGTTGGATCAACTCTTTAATTTGTTGATGAGCGAGACGCCTGCACGTCTCACTCAAATATTGTCGGAGTCACCCTTTCCAGAGCGTGCCATAAGGACGGAGGCTCTGGAATTCATTACTGATCAATTAACTATATTGAATCTCTCTGACCCCGGAACACGGTTTGAGAAAGCGGTATTGGAACATACTCTTCGGTACTGGCTACAAGATCTCCAACAAAACGGACATCGCTCAGCTTTCTATCTTCATTTTGTAGAACATTTCACAGGAAAGAACTTGTGACGGGATTTTATTAATTAATTTTTTTTTCGGTATGCCGCTCCGCGAGAAAGGAGTTCCACGCACGAGCGGAGCTAAAACTAAGTAGGGAGAATTCCTTTGATTGCGTATTGAATTGAATATAGATCCATATCTTTCTTGTTCCACTAGCTAGGACCAAATTCTCACATGTCCGTTTTGTTTTTACAACCTTTTTTTTTGATGTCAAAGACCAGAAGCTATGCGCAAATTATCATTTTTTCTCGGTTGTTCTTAACAGCGATGGCTATTCATTTAAGTCTTCGGGTAGCACCACTAGATCTTCAACAAGGTGGAAATTCTCGTATTCTGTATGTACATGTTCCTGTGGCTTGGATGAGTATTCTTGTTTATATCGCTACGGCTATAAACACTTTCTTGTTCCTAGTAACAAAACATCCCCTTTTTATTCGCTCTTCCGGAACCGGTACAGAAATAGGTGCTTTTTTTACGTTGTTGACCTTAGTTACTGGGGGTTTCGGGGAAGACCTATGTGGGGCACCTTTTGGGTGTGGGATGCTCGTTTAACCTCTGTATTCATCTTGTTCCCTATTTACCTGGGTGCACTGCGTTTTCAAAAGCTTCCTGTCGAACCGGCTTCCATTTCAATCCGTGCTGGACCGATTGATATACCAATAATCAAGTCTTCAGTCAACTGGTGGAAAACCTCGCATCAACCTGGGAGCATTAGCCGATCTGGTACATCAATACATCTTCCTATGCCCATTCCAATCTTGTCTAACTTTGCTAACTCCTCCTTCTCAACCCGTATCTTCTTTGTTCTGGAAACACGTTTTCCTATTCTATCTTTTCTAGAATCTCCTTTAACGGAAGAAAGAGAAGCTTGAAAAGGTGTGGAGCCACTAGTTCACTCGCTGAGTCTCTTTGCGTCCATGGCTGAATGGTTAAAGCGCCCAACTCATAATTGGCGAATTCGTAGGTTCAATTCCTACTGGATGCACGCCAATGGGACCTTCCAATAAGTCTATTGGAATTGGCTCTGTATCAATGGAATCTCATCATCCATACATAACGAATTGGTGTGGTATATTCATATTATAACATATGAACAGTAAGAACTAGCATTCTTATTGAGACTAGAACTCATAGGGAAGAAAATAGATTTATGGATTGAATAAAATATGAAGTATTTAAAGAAATAAGTATTCGGTTATTGGGCAAATGTTTCCTTCACTTAGTAGATTTTAACAGGAAGAGGAAAAAACATGAGTGGACTCCTTTCTATGATAGGCTTTTTGGTGCAGACTGGTTCAGACAACTTGTGCTGATCAAAGTGAAGAGAAACAAGATATATGGAAGGACTTTCTGGTGGCTCGAGACTTGCTAGTATACTTGATAAACTTCGTTTGCCTCGAGCCTGACTCTCCGAATCAATTTGCCAGAAAAATAGGCAAAATAAAATGTATTCCTGTTCCTTTCTATCAGACTCTCAACCAGCCATGACATTCAAGATCCATCAAGATCAAGGGATTGGATCAACTAGAACGGGCACGGGACGTGTACTTCAATAATTTCCAAGAAATCAAGAGAGTGTATCATGCCCGATGGAAGCCAGTCATCCAGTCTGCTTGTCAAGCTTGGTGGGAGAATTTCTGGAGTGGCATTTCCTCCAATCTTTTACCAGCCAGAGATCACTTCATAGCAAAGCTTTCTCAAGTAACTAGTGTCAGGAAAGGGAAAAGGCCTTCGAACCAATTAAGTTATCCAGCTCCCATCCCTAAGAAATCTAGACAAGGGGCAAAGCGCTTCTATTTTAAGAATTCTTTCCGCCCCACTGATTGAAATTTTACTAAGTATTCTTTTCGATTGATGAAATCTCAGATGTTGAAGAAAACTTCTCTGAGTCACAACCCTTGCAAATAACCAAGTCCACACAGGGTGCTGTAGCCAAAGGTATCAGCTTCAGAGAGCCATCGACAAAGGGTCCTCTGTCAACCTCAGTCTCTAAGTCTCAGTCAAAAGAAATCGAGAAGGTGCCTTTTTCAGAAACTACACTACCGAAACAAATCTTCACTCGACGCTGTTTAGAAAAACTTATGCAGCGATTCCAGGAAGAAAGTGACAGTGAAGAGACTGAGCTTGAAGAAGTCCCCCTAGTCAGGAAGAACCAATACTGAAGTTGACCCGAAACTTCACTCAGCAACAAACAGAGAGGCAACCCTTCGAATACAACTTCATTTTTTTTTCTTATCTCTTTCTTTTCCTATTCGAAAAAAGAATGTCTGCTTTTATTTTGCAGGAACCAGTAATGCCAGAAGTAGAAATCGAACCACTTCCTGTGGCTCCTCAACTATCTCCGGTAGGAACTGAGCCATAGCTCCCTGAGGGGGTGGCTAGAATCCCAACAACTGAGCACGGAAAGAGTTGGCACTGAAGTAACAACTGTTCAACTAACTGCTGCTGCAACTTCTTCAACAACTGAGCCACAGACTCAGATCGAAGAAGGAGTTCGAACTGCCTCTTCCTCCAGCGATCCAGAAGCCACGAGGGTTCCCACCACCTCCTCCATTAATTCCTGCTGAGGCTAGAGTTCCTCCAAAGGCTACGCACCTTATTCATCTTTCTTATTCGAAATAAAAAACTAACAATTTCCACAACTAACATTTAGTGCTCCGTTCAATTTCAGATTCCAACCCGATCAACGAGGCCTCAGAAGATTCGATTCGTCAAAGCATATGCATCGACATCAAGCCATCCAAAGAGAAGATTCTATAAATTGCCTACATCGACGGTTGCTCCTCGAGTCACCCGAAGCGAACCATCAGCCAAAAAAGTTCCAAAAGACCCCTCTACCTCTACGTATTAGAGAGATCTATGGGCTGCGTGTTGGGACAGCATGATGAATCTGGGAGAAAAGAACAGGCCATTTCTTACCTAAGCAAGAAGTTCTCATATTATGAGGTCAATTACTCCACAGTTGAAAGGACCTGTTGCGCTCTAGCCTGGGCGGGCTCATCGACTAAGGCAATATATGTTGTGCTTTACAACTTGGTTGATCTCAAAAAGAAATCCAATCAAGTACATCTTCGAGAAAGCTGTGCTCGCCGGAAGAATGGAATAGTATCTTTCGCAACAGTCTTTTTACCCCTCAGGATTGGGGTGGGGGTCTTTTTGCCGTTTTCACTGTTAACAGAGATATTCATTTCGCTACGCCCCTATACAGGCCGAAAAAGAGTTCAGTATCCGTGATTTGCTTATGAAGAAATTTTTTATAGATCAAAATTGAATAATGGAATAGCCCTGAGTCAACATCCTAGATGCGCTAAATACGTTGTTTGCGCGAAAGAGGGTTTCGTTTACGGTTGTTTTTCAAGGTATAAAAGGAATAAGTATCTTTGCCCATCTCTGTGCTAAGATAAACGATCAGATCGTAGCGTAGAACGATTTGCTATGGCCTTATGTGAATAAGTCACAGACCAGACGCCTCGCACTTTCCTTTCCTCAGGCGAAAGAAGCCTAGCCCTATTGGCTAGAAATTCAATTCCATTTTTATACCTAAAAAGTCGAGATTATGTTTGTCTTCATTCTACACATAGATTAGTACAAGAGCGACAAAAAAGCCTTATCTTATATAAATAACTTCTTTTCATCCATGCTATTCTAAGTCTTTCTTCAAGTCAGTTAGTTGATCGAGAAACCTGCGCCAAAAGGTTTTGAAAGAGCTGGAATTCAAATAAAAAAAGGGCTATACATTTTCGATTTTGGGTATAAAAATCGGATTTTTTAAGGGAGAATGCCGCTACTATTAATAAACCGATCGTACTTTCTTTGTCTAAAGACTTTCCTGCCAATTCATTTTCTATCCTGTGAAGAAGCAAGACGAATCATTTTTCTTATATATACGCAATTTCATAGAAAGGGCTAAATACATATAGAGCCCTTTTTTCTTTCTTTTCCTCTGGTTACTAAGATGTTTCAGTTCGCCAGGTTGTCTCTTGCCTGCCCATGGATTCAGCAGCAGTTTGAAAGGTTGACCTATTCGGGAATCTCCGGATCTACGCTTATTTTCAACTCCCCGAAGCATTTCGTCGCTTACTACGCCCTTCCTCGTCTCTGGGTGCCTAGGTATCCACCGTAAGCCTTTCCTCGTTTGAACCTCGCCCTTAACTTGAAGGTTAAGGCTATGCCATCCTAAGGTGCTGCTAAATGGAAGGATCAACTCAACGTCCATGAATGATAAATCATAGATCGAACTGCCGAATCGGAAAAATTGGGTGCTATCGTATAGCTTTGTACCGGCTAAGTTCACGAGTTGGAGATAAGCGGACTCGAACCGCTGACATCCGCAACAGGGTAAACCACCGCCTCTCGGCCCCCCGACTGATTCTACCATAGAGGCCAACGATAGACAATAACTCCCCCCACAGTTCTATTATTCGTCAGTGTCCAGAGCATTCGGGAACGGAGAGCGTGAACGCTCACGAGCAGAATCTTTTCAATTTGAATTTCTTTACCGGG
>JBAPLK010000100.1:30000-37500 GCA_037832385.1 Rhizophora apiculata | reverse complement strand
CGGGAAGAGGAAGGAATTAGAGTCAAGAGGTTCTGAGGTTCCTAGCCTAGCTAAACGCAACGGAAAGGAAAAGAGCTCAACGAAAAGCAAAGATCTCTCGTATAAGGTGCGTGCGTAGCGCCACGGTAGCAAGTGTTCTGTAAGGAGCTGGGGGACTAATAGAAAAGGCTCTTTGCCACGAAGGGCTTGTTAGCAATTGAATCAGAAACAGAAGACCAAGTCAAGGGGCGTAGCGTCAAAGGCATACACCAATAGCAACTGAGAACTGAACCAACTTCTAACTCAAAGGCAAAGACAAAAAGTGCCTTCACCTCTCATCTAACGGAGACAGGGTTGACAAAGAAAGGAGTTAGACTTTAGCCTTAACACACACAAGACCCTTGCCTTTGGCCTTGCCTTAAGACGACTCTAGCCCGCTGAAAGCTTCGAACATTCGCTTTTCTCGGGTTCGAGAGAGAATTCCTACTCTAAGGAAGGGAAGAAGGTAAGAAAATCAGTAGAATGCCGCTTTCCGTACTCTCGCTTGTTCACATTCAAGCATGAGTTAGTTTAGAGTCGGCAAGGGGAATCAGAGAAAGGGCAGTTTAGTAAACAATCATGACCATGGGAACATTTGTTCGCTTTCTAGGTACCCCCGGATCTACTAGTCATCGCCTTTGAGCTGGGAAAATTACCTGGAGTCGGCTATTCCTGATTCAGCAAAGGAAAGAAGCCTTGATCCCAATCCGCAGCCAGTGCTTGAGAAGGAGAGCTTCTAATGTTCAAGGTCTTGTAGTAATATAAGTCTTAGAATCCGATTCTAGTCAAGGTAGTCAAAGACTGATTGAGCCTTTTGAGAGAGAAGAGGGGGATGATAAAGATAGGTTGGATAGCATCCGATTTGAAACTACTCGTATCAGCTCAACCAGTAATGAGTGTCTTTTGGAAAAATATTACATTCCCTTCTTCCTCACAACTATCTCTTCTTGTAGCGTATATGCGATGTGAAGGAAGATTCCAAGTAGCAGCTGATATGTGACAAGGGTGTCCATCTTATGTTATAGGCATTTCTTAGCTGATTGAAGACGCATATCCGCTGTGGTCGTCCCTGACTCCATTCTTTTACGGTGACTGGCTTAGCGGGACTGTCTCGATCACAGCTTCTCTCATGGCTTGAGACAGAAAGCATCTCATGACTCAACTTCTCTCCGAAAGAGATCAGATGTCCTGACGGACAGCTCTTAAGACTCTTATTCTACGGTGACTGTCGGAGATCAGATGTCCTGTAGGACGACCGGCTTGTCTAGTTATTGAATGAAAGGGTCGGTAAAAAGAAATTCAAGTCAGAGACTTTTTCCTTCCCTTGCTGTCATTTTCCTTGTTAGGGAGTGCCCTACTAAAAGAGCTCTTTCGCCCTTTATGCTAGTACATAATTCGGCTTTTTTTTTTTTTTTCAATTTCACTTCAATAGCTGCCTATTCAGGCCACATCAATCCTATCCTTTTAGAGGAATTTGCAGTTAAGGGACTTTCCCTTAAGTCAATATATATCTCTCTCGCCTGCCCCTGCAACTGCTAACATGTCATGTGCACCTGATAAATAAGCCCTAATTACCATTACCATTAATTAAAGGCTCTGTCCATCTGAGGAGGGATGCTGCTAAGACCGGATATGCCCTATCAAACCGCCTATTTTGCCAATCCCAACCCCTCCCTTTCTCTTCTCTTTAATAAACTCTCTAACTCTATCGAGGAGGATTGAAGACCAGAAGCAGAGGCTGCAGATAGGTGTCCACTTTCTGAAACTGACTGATGAGGGGATGAATCAACTAGTGATTCAGATATTCAATCTTCCTTTACCAGATTCGCACTAAAGGCCCAACCTTCCCAGTTCTATCTGTGCTTCGCACCTTAGGAAAACCCCTTAATGCCCTCTCTAAATGAATCTGATCTCTCTAACAAGTAAATCATCTCTCGGAACTTCAGTTGAGTAATTGAATACCGTAAGTCTTTATTTCCTTACTTAGAAGCTAAGTAAGAGGTTGTTTAAGGTTATATACCGCTTGGAGTCATTTCTAACCCCCTTTCAAGTCATTCAAATACAAATAGGGAAAGATAAGTACTTTGTCATATAGCTTAGCTATGTGAAGCCAAATCTACAAGGCAGAAAGCTTGGGTTAGCCGCTATTTCGAAGAGTATGACATTGAAGACTAGTTTCCAAAGGTATAGGCAGGAAGTTAAGTTACCCGACAAGCTATGGAAGGGGAGCCTGAAGGAGAGATTTATAGGGATAGGATCAGTAGTTAGAAAACTAGGCTATTCAAAGCATCGAGAAAAAATGCAAATATAAAAATTTTTCATAGAGAAAGAACAACTTTCCTTTGAAAAAGAAAGGGCTTGAGCTTAGCTGGGAGATGGGTAAGATAGAAGTTTTTTATACGTTGCGAGTTCAGACCGATGTGGAGTTTCTTTTAGGAGATAATAAAGAAGAAAGACGGGTCAAGAAAGCCTATCTTTAGCGAATGAATTTCTTCTATTCTATGGCGGAGAATAATTTTCAATTGCCTGTTCTAAGGCATAAAGCTAGTGCAGTTTACTACTTTACGTACTTTGTCACTCGACTCTTTGGTATGAAGTAACTCGACCTATGGGAGAGGAGGATAGTAGGGAAGGCTTTTTCAGTTGTTGGGAATGTCGCTGGCGGATCGGAACGCCTTGCCTACGAAGGAATCGGAATCTCATATTGCCATATTTCCCCTTCTCAGTCAGACTAGTTCGATTTTCACTAATCCGAAACCGAGGAGATTCATTCGGGTATGGTTGAACCTCGGTTCCGCTAGCAAGCTAACTGCATTCCCGGGGAGGTGGTTCCGCGAAAGGGGCCCGAGAGGTGTTAGTGCAGTTCTGTATTGAAGCCGTAGTTTAGAACTGTCAGTGTTAAGCAAATGCCTTTTTATAGGCGCTCTTGGCCCCGGTTCGTTGGGCGCTTCGTGTCCCCCTCAGCTGGCTTGCCACTCAACTGATCAAGAGGAGTATGCAGACAGACTAACTCCTGAGATGGAACTCATCCCTCGACGCGGCATTATGTGAAAGCGCACAACATCACCCAGAAGCTTATAGCCTCTTAGGTCCAATTCGATGTGTTAAGCATAGTGCCGTGGTTTAATCATTCAATTCTAAACCTTCTCTTTTTTGTGGATTGAAATTCCACTACAAAAGTCTCTTTCTCGGCCTAGTGGCTTTGTGGGATTTGAATTGATTTTTTTCTTACCTAGCTGGTGTAATTAAAAAACCCCTTTGTTCATAGGAATTCAATCAAGCTTTTGAGGATTGTTCCTAGGATGTAGAATCCTCTTATTTTAGGTTTCCTTTTCCCTCCTCGAATCTCTCAATCAGAAGCTGGAGAGATGGTATATAAGAAGTGGAACTCACTCGAATAGAGATAGTGTAGGCTCACTCACAGGTCAGGGGCTAGTACAGCAAACAGGGGGTCTAAATTCCCACAGAGCAAGTGGGAAATCAAAAATACCAGCGAACAACAGACTTTCCGTGAGCATAAAACTCCTGTATGGTCTTGACCGCTTGGGAACCTCGCCTATCCCCTCGAAGCAGCTCTATGGCTCGCTTCAGATATTACACTCGCTGGAGTGAAATCAAGCTTTTGATCATATTCAGCCTTCTACGGCTGATGAAAGTACTAACTTAACTTCCCTTGAGACTGATATTGGTTTATCAGTTCAATTGTCATATATTCTTCCCCTGAATTGAAAGGAGCCCCTCCTTTATTTTATCTGAGGAGTCTTGCTTTCTTTAGACGAAGCAGGTAAAGAGACTGAACCAGGGCTTGATACTTCCCATTTCCAAGATTCATATTCGGAAAGGTTTTTCCTTCCCCCTCCATTCGACCCTAGAGTATCGACAGCAGATAATCTTTCCACAGTAAGACAGTAATAAATATCGTAATAGAAATTCCTCCTCTGGAAAAAGAAAGCTAGTCAAGTACTTTTTTACCCCCACAGATAGAGTTTCATCAGCCTTGGGATAGGAAGCCGAGAAGGCTGAAAGCGGCAAAGATGGGGGTAAGGCAATAGGTGGTAGCAGCGGATGAGGATGGGATAGCGTCCGAACTGCTAGACCAAGAAGCTATTTATTGAGCTCGAGCCTTATTCTTCAATGGTACACGACCTCCTTCTTCTTTTGCTACGACTGATTCTTACCCCGGAGTGGGAAGAGCCGATGAGCCGTAGAAAGGGGATGCAGAAGAAAAGAAAGCCTCTCGGAGAACGTTTTCGTCGCCGTTAAAGCCGAGAGAGAAGTCTCTAAAGCTGCTATGGTCTGGGCTCTCGCTCACTAGTTCCAGCGGATTCTTTCAAAGACTTGCAGCTCCTGTGGCAGAGATCGAAGTGAAGTAAAAAACCCTTTTGTTTGTCCATCCATCACAAATGATTGTGCACCCCGTGTCCTTCTTCTTAAGTGAGGTTTCTGATAGTTGACAATTGCTTCTCGAGGTCTTCCTTTTCCTCTACTCTAACGGTAGTGCGCATCTCAAACTATGAGGGGCCTTTGAAGCCCGCACCCAAAAACTGCTACAGCATAAAGATGGGCTTTTAGTATGAATTGTTCCGAACTGCATAAAAGCTTATGTCTTCATATAGGAAGAACCTCCCAATAGCTCTCCTAGCCGCTTAGAGAAAACACTGTGGGAAGTCTGCTTTGCTGCTCTTCAAGTTCGAGAAGGTTGTTTATTACAGACCGTCGACGGCCATTCACCTTGATGCTCGCTTGAAATTCCTCCTTTTCGCAGGCATTGACCCCGGGCCCCCTCTGGGGAATTGGTTTCAGTAACTGTCACAAGTGCAACATCAAAAGAATTCACTCAACGAGTATGTGATCAAATTGTAAATAAAGATGATACCGAACTAGAACGCTCCCCTTCAGGGATTCTATCTCTATGTGATGTGCTTGAAGCGATTCCAGCTTTGACTTTGACACAGTCGCTCTTGATCAGGGCTCCCTCTGGGATATTCTCCATAAGCAGAAGGAAAAGAAAAGCTAAGTGCAGGTGCAACGGGGCTAGAAGCAAGGAAGCGCGATGTCGGTCGAAACTCCATTATTAGTGATAGGAAAGATTCTCCCTGTCCGGTCGACTTGCTCCAGTTTCACCTAACTAAGTGAACTATGGGAAATTTTCTGAGGACAATTCGAGAAAGTCGAAAACTACATCGGCACATGAGGCTGGGCTCGGCCCCTATGGTTAGTGTCACAGGCAAGCAAGGCGGGATCTTTCAGAGCTGTCGGAAGTCACTCTAGTAGAGTAGTGAATTAGGTCAAGATCTCCACTTCTACCTGAGGAAAGTCAAAAGTCGAAAATCACATCTATGAATGGGTTCGCTCCTAGGGCAGGGGCAGAGGTTCTTCTTAAAGAAACGAAGTGATAGCACAATGATCTACTTACTATGATTAGTGATTAAGTGAGCGTGGCATGCGCAGCGAGTCGGGTAGAGCTTCGATTCATCAATCCATTTTGGTTCACCCTAAGCCGTGAGTCATCAGTCCAAGAACATGGTATAGAGAAGGAGCTTGACTCCGCCCATACACTATGGGAAGGTTCGCTCGCTAGCTATATGCTTAACAATGCAAATCCTGGTTGCTTACTGACTTTCTTTTAGTCAAACCAACCTTGGCTTTGGTAAGCGTTAGGCATGGTTGCTTACAAGACTTCTAGATGTTTTTCGCCTGAACATAGAAAATATAAGACAACCAACTATCTGGCCTCTGCCCTTTGAGTTGTGGTTGGCTTGCTACTTGAAATCAGAAAAGGAAGATTGAGCAAGGCAAGGGAGAAAGAAGTTGTCCCCTCTTCTCTGGTAACCCGCCGCCGGTCATATAGAGCGCTCCGCCCGCCACCTCATGTTCCAAAGTTAAACGGTTGTTCTTCCTTCCCCGCTCTCTCTTTTTCTACATATGCGGTGGCGGGTTTGGCTAGGTAACATAATGGAAATGTATCGGACTGCAAATCCTGGAATGACGGTTCGACCCCGTCCTTGGCCTCGGGGAGTGGCGAGCAGCACGGAACTTTAATTAATCAAATGGCATAAGGGGGCTTTCCTTTGTTAGAAATCCACAGACAACATACTGGAACTTCCAAACCAAAGAAATGCAAGATGAGAAGGAGCTTTTTACGTTACGCTTCAAATTCCGTTTTTAGAATAGGCCCCATGGTCGATCGAAGGTCCTATGCCAGTTAAACTCAAACGCTACGCCCCTTCAATCTAGAATCTATCTTTGTTCAGCCAGCTCATAACAAAATGTTAGACCGGGCTGACACAACCGAATTGGTTGAAGAAAAGGAAACCCCAGCGACCAAGCACTCCCACCCCCAAAAGCGGAGACCGAACAACCGCCAGGTTGTCGAGGACACGTCTGAAGAGGAGGCGGGCGCCCTCTAAGTTTACCACCCTACCCACTAATGGACTATGAGGGGGGCAGGCGAACGGGAACCGACCGAGAACCCGAACTGATTGACTGGCTGACCCCTTCAGACTCGATTCATTAGGGTCGGAGATGGATGAAACCAATCAGAAGTGCAAATCGCGCAAGCGAAGCCGGGAAAGAGACCGCAGCGCAACGACTAGGACTCGTGTCGGAGGAGTTTTTAGCATGAGCTACCACTCATGCAGCGGCAAGGACCCGCAACTCTCGAAGGGGCCCGCCCGAATCACTGTAGCAAATCCTCCCTTTCCTTTACTCAATGGATAGCGCTTATCCTCTTTCAATCAACAAAGAAATGGGGGAGAAAGAAAATAAAGAGAGAAAGAGGTCTTTATTGAGCACCTGAAATAGGACTAATGAAGATCCAGGGTCTGGGCTTTCAAAAAGATGAAGATGCAAAGGGTAAAGAGAAAATATTTTGAACAACCAACCTGACATAAGGATTCTAGCTCGCCCACTTAGAGCAGATGGAGATTCTCGGACGGGGCGAAGCGGCACTCGACATCTATTAAACAACACCAAGAACAAAGCCATACCATGCCCTCGGGAGAAAATAGTGATGATTGCCATGAATGCTGCCCTCGAGGACGTGTACAATAAGGTCTTTGCCGATTCCTATCAACATGGTGCACCTCTCAGTAGAGGGGCGTGAAAACACCGTGGAGACTTTGACCGAATGAATAGGGATCAATTAATAGACATTTTGATTGAGGCACGAAGTGTCCAGGATGAACGCTTTTTTCGTTCGCTATGTGCTGACTGGATGCGTACTCGCGTGATTGATCGATGGGCGGGGGAATTTCGTGAATGACGAGACCGGCCTAACCTAAAGTCAAGGCTCTTCCCTCTCTTGATGGCGAATCTTGATTGACTGACACTAAGAACCGATTCGGAGAAAAAAGAAGCATGAGATACGCGGCGGAAAAATTTCCGATAGCGAATTACTTGACTCGATGGATAGGGGGGCCCTCCAACTCAAGCATGAAAAAAATGTTGAGTCAACAATCATCGAGAGGGGCACCACAAAGT
>JBAPLK010000100.1:20000-25000 GCA_037832385.1 Rhizophora apiculata | reverse complement strand
CAGATAAGAAAAGAAAATCGAGTAGCTTGCGGGCTGGTCGTCATTGCGCACTAGCTGGTCAGTGGGAGTAAGAGAGTGTTCCGTTAGTGTTCTCAGGGAGGTCTTTTTGAGAGTTTGCTTTTATTTCATCTTTCTAAGAGGCAGTCTGTATGATCAAATAAGGGATCAGACCGCTCCTGGTGTTCGTGTTCGAACTAGTCATTAATGGTTGGCTTCATTGGTATCCTTTCTTTCGGTATGCGTTGCGAACACTTTCATTTCATTTTTAGCGTCTCACCTTCTTTAGCTTTAGAGAAGCGAAACTCGAACGGATAGAGCAGATGGTCCAACTACATAACTTTTTCTTTTTCATTACTTTCATGGTCGTGCCCCGCGGCACGGCAGCACCCGTACTATTGAAATGGTTTGTCAGTAGAGATGTTCCCATAGGTGCCCCTTCTTCCAATGGTACTATAATTCCAATTCCTATCTCTTCATTCCCTCTTTTGGTCTATCTACATTCCAGGAAATTCATACGCCCCATGGACGGAGCAAAAAGTAGAGTCTTGGTCAGAGCAAGCCGTCCTATTCTATTACCAGACATAATTGGAGAAGCTCACCCGAAACTAGAGCTAGAAAAAGCCTTATTTCGTTTCGTTCCCATTCTTCATTTCCTTCTTCTCGAATCCAAGGGGGACTTCTCATATTTAGAATCTTGCTGCGGTATGCTCTGTTTACTATTTTTTTTTACTTTCTTCTCTTTACCACGCGATAGGTCAGCGAAGCGTGAGCGGCGCGGAGAAGGAAAAGCCAAAGACTTCGGCCTAACGGGAATGAGCAACGACGAAATGACAAGATGAGGTGCTCCGGGAACCCCCATTTAGAAAGAAGGGTCGAAGGTTTTGGGCCTGTAGCTTTCCCCGTCCCCCCTTCGTCGGGCGGTGCTTGTGTGGGGGGTGTGCCACCAGAAATCGGGCTTGAAGCTCTCGCCTTACCAACGAGCCGACAGCTGATGGCTGTTGGTCACGAATACTACCAAAAAGAAAAAATGAAGATGAATATTTCACATGGAGGAGTGTGCATCTGTATGTTGGGTGTTTTTCTGTCGTGCGACCCGGCGGCTTATGTGCGACCTGTGGCCCACGCCTCCTATTTGTTCAGGGCGGGCGGCGTGAACTCTGATTTGATCCGGGTATTCAATCCCGCCGCTGAGATGCTCAGTTGACTCCTTAACCTTGATAGGAAGATGGCTTATTCAAAAATTCGTGCATAAGGGTAAGGAACTTTGGATGAACTAATGCGAATGGGTGTAAGCTTCGCTGCTCGGAAACACCCAGTGCTGACCACACTGAGAGACACGAAAGCGCGGGTAACGCCAGTTGGCGAAGTGGCGTTAAGCATCCCTAGCGGTACGAAAAGAGAGGTCGTGATGATATCATCTACGTCCGTACCGCTCCTCGTGGAGTAGATCCCGCATCCAACCAAGTCTTTGACCAGGGAACGGGAAAATTCCCACTACCGCTGGCAGGCCAGCCGGACCGTGAGCGCGGTGGGAACGGACTTCCCAAAAAGCCAGCCCCGGGCCGGGGTCAGCATAGAATGAAGGGGACGGCCCTAACTAATGTTGTATTGGCTTTGCCAACTTCTTGGGTTGCGGGCGGAGAAAGAGCGGACGTGGGGACTCGGGTCGGGGCGCAGCCTAACTAAGAGAGCCATTCCATTTAGGGCGAGACAGAATGGGCGGGCACGAGCGGTCTGGTGTCCAAGCCAATTGGTCAGACGACGACTACTTCACTTATTAGATTAGTATTAGCCGCCTACCCCGGAATGAAATGAGATGGAATAGAAAGAATGCGAAGCGCTAGCGCTATAGGATTGGTTTTTTGGGGGGGATAAGCTTCTGAAGAAGCAAGCTTATCCCCGCCCGACCGGCAGCTTCTGGGTCTCCCAATCTTTCCTAAACTTCTCCCGGTCTTCGGCCCGAGCTGTATGAGGCAGAAAGTCGTCTCACGTACGGTTCGGAGGCCGAGCCCCACCCCAGCAGTAATGGTGCGGCTTAGGTCAACTAACACAAAGAAGATACAGTTCACTCAACGATTGCCTTTGGGTTCCGAACTCCATATGGGGAAGGAGCGTTGTTGTTTGCGAGGTCTCGATCATTTACATGGACCCACTTTTCATTCCATTTGTGGGAATTTGATGATCTATAAACCGTCCCTAACGAACGATCGGCTTATGTTTGAGCATGATGAATCACTTCGTGCCGACCTGTTGCTAATAAACTTTCCGGCCTCATATGAGAATGGAAAACTGGAGCATTTTCTGCATTGGTGGATGAAGAATCGCGAACATAATAATTTCTGGTTGACCATGTTCCCAGAAAAAAGATACTTTCGAGAAAGGACAAACACGACTGAAGTGACTATTCATATAAATCTATTTACGGATCTATATGCTTTGATTGGAACTGGAAGTTTCAGAAAAGGCGGCTGGTATACCACCATAATGAAACTGCCTTTTTTTTTTTTTTTCGGATAGGATTTATGTTGGCTTCGTTAGGAGGCTCGCGTAGTTTGTTACGTCAGCTCCAAAAGGATAAGTTGCGTTGGCATTGAGAAAGTTCCGTGGAATTCATAATTGCATAAAAGGAGTCAAAGTAATGGCTGCGGCGCGTCTAGGCTCTGAAGAGCGGGTCGGGTCGGCAGGCGGGCGAGACAGAATGGGCGAGCACTACTAACCAAGCCAAGCCTAGTTCTCGCCGATAGGCGCTGCTAGCTTGCTTCCAAGCCTTTCCTTATATTATATAAATAATATATAATTTTTATAAATTATGATCATTTCCTCTTTCCTTTTCTTTCTCCCCTGGCCTTGTGTAGGCCAAACTTCAAAAAGGCCCTACGGAGCCCTTTACTTACTTGTGTGAGCCCTACGCCTTCCCTTACCCCCATATATCCCCTTCGCTTTCTTCATCCACTCGTCGTGGGTTTCCGTGGACGATTAACAATCACTGCCAATGCAGTTATTTCCAGAGAGGTAACGAGGGTCTTCAGCCCGATCGTCGCCTCTCAAGAGCCCAAGCCCTATCGAATCGAAGAAGGCTGCCTCGTCTGTTTGCGTCGCATCACTTTTTTCCAGTACAAATTCTAGACCCGCCAGACTCCGAAATTCACCAACTACGGCAGCGCATCAACGGTCTAACTACGAAATCAAGATTTCAATGCCCGGACACTTTCATGGTCGTATAAAATTTTTATTTTTAATGAAATCCTTTCCGGTTTTTCGTATACGTATAGTAGTAGATAAGAAAAAAATATTGAACTATTTAGTTCCAGGGTAAGGCCGGAGGACGAGAGCCAGAATTCTCTTTTCTCTAAGGTTTACCTACCTAGAGAATCGTTAGCTGGTATGGCATACCATCTTCATCCACCCATAAAAATAGGAAATGAAAATGCAGAAAGGCAAATCTAATGAATTAGTAATATAAAAGCATTCTATGTTAGAAAGGATCCAACAAAAAATTTCTGAACCTCATCCTGGTTTAATGTGCATAACTGCGTTATTCCTAAAACCTTTCCCTACTTTCGATCATATAGAATTTCTCTCTACCATTTCCCTGGTTCTATTGATACAGAATGCTTACCCTGCAATAGATCTTATCTATAATCCTAATACTGGCTAGTTCATTCAATTACCTGCCCCAACCTTCCTTAAAAAGACTGATTAGAGCTCCAGTCAGGCTCGTGGAAAAGTCAGTAATATAGGATATGATCTTTTTTGATGGGTCGGAAGAGCAAGCTTCTTCTTTTCAGGCTTCAAGTCTTCTTGTATCCTTAGGTTAAAAACAAAAAAACAAGAATAGATAGATACATACTAGAAATCCCGTGCAATCAATCTAGATGCAGAGAATCGTCTCTTTCCTGTGCTATCAATAAGTTTTCTTCTGGCAATAAGCTAATAGATGTGGAAAATCCGGTGTTAGGAAGAGATCCAGATGTGTTCGGTGGATGCGCAGAATCCGATCTTTGAAAGGTAACTATCAATTTCATAAGAGAAGAAAGATCGTAGCGTAGAAGGGAAAGGTTTTGATTCCCTTTTCTTGCTTACTATCTCCTCCATATAAGTAAGAGGAGAAAGAAGCTTATAGTATAGGTAGTAGCTAAGCGCTAAAAAGCTATTGGCCTATATGCTTAACACATGCAAGTCGTATGAAAGACCCCTACCGGACCGGAGGCTGCCCGCCCGGATGATGAATGTGATCTCAAAGAGGTGTTTTATAACAATGACCACTACGAACGAAGGACCAACGACGATCTTTGAGGATAAGGGGAAGAAGCGGGGTAGAGGAATTGGTCAACTCATCAGGCTCATGATCTGAAGATTGCAGGTTCGAATCCTGCCCCCGCCTAATCACTTGAGATACTTGATAGAGTCCTGATCGTGAATCGGGGTCCTAAATAGAGGAGAGCAAGAGCCTTTGCCTTTTTTTGCTATGTAAATAGATGGCCGGAGGAAGAAGTGCCAGACCCTCAAAAAAAGAATGGATTAAGGTGATAGAGTGTTACAGGAGACGCTAGGCTTCGGAATTGAAAAAAAGTGCTCTTTTTTTTCGTCAGCAAATTTCGCTCATCAAGTTCTTGTTTGATCTGCCGCTGTTATAACACCACAATATTCGTCCTTTTGGGATTAATGCTCTTAATGGTGAATCGATCATTCGATATCCTTTGCCTTATGCGAGGACGTAATGGCAGAAAAGTAATGAACCCTGCGATGGCTACTGAATAACCTCCTTTGACTTTCTTAATAAAAAAGCCTTTTACCTTTGTATTCGTTCGAAAAATCTTGTTCAGTTCCATCCAAGCTCGGTTTTGTCTGAATCTTCGTGGAAAAATAAGAAGCGGTTCACCAGCCACTACATCTGTGGATCCCACCAAATCATTAAACCTGGCGGCTGCTCGCTCTTTGATCAGTGATTCACCGGCCACTAGATCGATGAAGAATCTCTCCAGAGTCTTCTCTTTGAT
>JBAPLK010000100.1:0-12500 GCA_037832385.1 Rhizophora apiculata | reverse complement strand
GATCCGAACGAATTCTGCTTTCATTTCCCCCGTATGGAGCACTGAGTTACTTACGTTACGGTCTTCAGCAGGCAGGCTGCACTTTAACTCTAGGTGGCGGCTAGGAGGGATCGTTAGACCAGCAGCCAGATTAAGAATTCATGTGTAATGATGATGATTCCACACCAGACTCAATAAATAATTGAATTTAGAGAGGGGGTCCTAAACTAAAAAGGAGTCCATGACCCCTTTTTTGAGCGTATAAGGAGAGGTCGAATTTCAAACTTTTCTCTCGAGTATACCCATTACCAAAAAATGGACGTCACTTTGGGACACATGCGGATAGCCGCCCCGCGTGGCTAAAAGTAAGCCAAAAGAGCTTCAACTTTTTTTTTGAGTTCCACTGAGAGACTCGAGTCTTATAAAAGACGCCACTCTACGGGGGAAGTCCTCGGGGCGAGTCCTTGCGAGTTCATCCCAAACAAAGCGAACCCCTTCCGGGTCTTGGTCGAGAAGATGCAGATAAAACGCCAATAGCCTGATGTCAGCTTCTACGGCATAAGCTTGAAAGAAGAGAGCTATCAACGCTAATAATAATAAGAATTTCATAAGAAAATCCAATAAAAAAAAAAGTATAGATGAAATTTTGAACAGTCATTTCAATCTTTTTCTTCTAATTCTATTCTAAGAAAGAAAAATCCCGAAAAATCCTCCGGTACTTCGATCGGTTTGAGAACGTGTGGAGGGAAGAACCAGCACGGCCGGGGATTTGCTGCATTCCGCCATAACTTCGAGAATGAATGAATTTGTTTTGTCGAAAGCTGCGCCCGCGCACTCGATGCTTTTCTCCTGGAGATGAAGGCCCGTACTCCCTGTGCCGAGGAGTCCCAGAAGCGTAACGTAAGGATCTAATTTCTTGCTCTTTTTTTCGATTGATCTTTGATACATTTTTTGTATCTCTCAGTTGGTGCGCTGCAACTGAGCCACTGCTCTTCAGGGCACTTAGGTGGACAATTCCTAAACCCAGTTTCTGGGGGGCAACCATGGGAACGAGACTCAGTCCCCCCTTACTCTAGCCTTCCTTTTCGAAGATGAGAGCAGAAGAACTTCGTAACGGCGGAGAAGGGTTTCGCCTCGAATCCAAACGATTTCTTGTTTTTCTTCTCTTAAGATATTTATAGTTAGAACTTGATCGAGGTTTTTTTTGACTCCGAAACATAAAGTAACAAGACCCGCCGACTATGAACCAACAAAAAGAAGAATGCCTTTTTTTTCTCTTGTTCGAGTTCTTCCTTGATGACCGGAACACTGTTATAGAGCCAATCGGTATACCTTTTTGGCTTTTTAAACCCCGCATCCAGCAGCTGCTCGATCTCCTTTTTAACTGAGAAGGCTGCTTGAATGGCCTGAAACCCTCCTTTTATTTTATCGGAAGTTGATGCTTTACTAATCTAGTCCAGGCATCTCAGAGTAGTCCCAAGCGAAAGAGTCCCAATACTCGTGAAGTATGTTCATGACTGCATCGGCCATCTCTGGTGACAAGTTCTTTCTTATGTATGTCGGCCGAGGTTCATCTTCCGTGCCCAGGTTGACTTCTAACAGCTCGTCTTGGACGTCGGCCCTCAGGTCGTCGAGCTTAGCAGGAGCCGGCTGGGGGTCTTCGAGTTTGAATTCCTTATACCGGTCATCAGATGGACCGGCCTATGTCGGCAGAATTTTTCTGCCAATACCCCAAGAAAGGACTACCCATGAAAAAGATCGCTTTGGGTGCAGACGCCGATCGGCCGATCTGGCCGAACGACTTGTCTTGAGTGAATCTGCCTATCCCCGTCAGCATAGTAGTATGCATCTGAATAGACTTCTGCCGCATGGGAAGCGTACTGAAACGGCCGTGGGGGCGGCACAAAAGGAGAGGGCACCAAAAGATAGAGACAAAACAGATGCCATTGGAAAGGCATAAGCCCTAGCATCAGCTCTTTTGCCGACTCGTTCGAAGAAGCAGGTGAAGGACAAGGGTTTTATCCCTATGGAGAGGGGAATGAAACCAACCTTTACGACTACTTTCTTTTTTATTGGGTCAATCAATTGAAGCATTTTTTGTGTGGGAGCTCGAGGATAATGATGGTGATGGATTCAAGAAGGAGGGGGTAAGCACACGGAATTGCGTGTATATAAGATAAGAGAAATTGCGTGGTTAAGCCGGCAAGCGAACAAAAAAGCCTTTTCCTTTTTTCGTTTTGGAGGGACGAGACTGATTCTGAAGCCGTTACCAGCAAGCAAAAAGTTGTGGTGTGGATGGGAGATTTCTTACGAGAAGATGATCCAGCACTCGAAAAACTAACAGAAAAAAGGGGGAATCAGAAAGACGTCAAGAAAAGGGCGGTGGTTACAATCAAGTGGAAAGACTCCAGGAAGCGAGAGAGGGTGGCTGAAATATCCACTGAAGCATAAGCCTTATAATAAATAAAAAGGCGTAGGATTCCTTTTCGACGGTGGGTGGTAACCATAAGTCGAAAAAGGCGCATCAGAAACAAGAGGTCCTTTTCAACAACATAGGAAAAAACGGATTCAAGTCAAGTGTAGTAAGGGGGAAGACCTTGATCAGAGAAGGAAGAAAGAGAGAATTGTTTTGTTCCTGAGTCATGCCCTCAGGGAATTAGTCAGGAGTCTTACAATTAGTTAAAGTAGTTCCCACTCGTGTTTGAATTCATGTTTTCAGTCTCAGCTGTAGTAGACCCTTATCTCATAATATGAGTTGATAGTAGAAGGAAGTCTCCTCTAGGTGGGTCCACTCTTTGTCTTCTTTCAATGCTTTTGGAATTTAGCACAGTGAGAAGCTGCTTTTTCTCTGTTTAGCTATCCCTAACACACTACACCAACCGAACCATCTCACACCGAACTGTATAACCTAGATCTGAGCTCTCTGGATCAGTCCAGTTCAGTCAGCCGGTAGTGGAATCAGAGTCTCATTGATCAGTCATTCCAATCCTGGATTGAACTGAACGTACTTAGCTTGAGAAAGACCTTCTTTGTCGCCTACCTATAGCTATAACAGTGTTATAGAAGTCCTAACCAATAGTAAGAGTAGTGCTAAGCGAATGCCCGCATTGATTGACTTCAGCAGTACCCACCTTAAGTCGACTAACTGTACTAAATTGAATATATAAATAAGTGCTCTCCGCTCTTCTAGTAAGCGGTTGGAGCTAGGACTTTACTGCTATCAGAGTTAGAAAACAGGTATTCCCCTCTCCCTTACTTCGGGGATAGTGCCCCATACCAACATTAAAAGATAACCTGAGATAAGGTATGGAAGCAGTCTGATTATTTCCACTTGAATCGACTTAAGTCTTTCTCTCCTCGTACAGGCTCGTCTCTAGTAAAGAGGAAAGGATCTCTCCTTACCCTATTGTAGGAAAAAGAACTTTCCCCATGTGCTACAAAACAAACTTCTCTAAGCACTCAAACCAAAGCTTAAATAAGAAATGGAAGAAGCTATATTGCAGATCACTTTTCAATTTATCTAAAGTTCAGCCCTTGGACTTGGTTCTATCAGCTATGGAGTCTTCCTCTGGGTCTTCTCGTTTCTAGTACAGAGAAAATCGCAGGATCTCCTTATGTATGAGCTGATGAGCTATATCTCCTGGACAAAACACTTCTCAAACCTGATTTCCGGAATGGCAGCAATCGACTTATTTCTGTGTTACAGCTCTCTTGTAGTACCCCTACTTGATACGCTAAAAGAAAAGACTGCTTTCATCACTAGTACAAACAAGTATTGTTAAAACACACGTTCTTTCTACGAAAAAAGATTAAAGAAGCAAGTGTGCATCCGTGGCTAATAAGGCTTAAGTAAGGACTCAGTTACGATATTTTCCCGGCAGCAAGCACGATAAATAAACTTATTTCACGAATGTTTACCTCTTTTTTATTTCCTCCACCGACTGTGGTTCAATTCAAGTAAGTAAAGGATTGAGCAAGTGAACTGACAGAAAAGCAAATCATACCGCTTGGATTGCTTTGTAAGCAATAAAAGAGATGCGCCTTACTAGGAGCTAAAGGTAGCATTCCCTTAGATAGGCTGTCTACGGAAATTTCTCTGTAGCAAGAAGCCCTGTGAAAGCCATCTCATGGGTGATTGGCCTAGGCCGGGAACAGCACCACAGCGGGAACTACCCTACCCGCCGGTATCAGGCCATTAGTGATATGGGCAAAACTCCTATCGTTACAGCTGCCGAACTACGTCAATTCCGTTTCCGTATATTTCTTTCTCCCTTGTCTCTCTTCTTTAGTTAATGATGAAGCAACTATCCCTAAATAAAAAGTATTCCATTCAAGCATCTATTTTTTTCTGTTTAAAAAATTGCTTATGTAAAGATGTGTTGATCTTCCTTTCTTCTCTTTTCTTCTAGTAGTTAGCCTGGATCGAGAAAGCTACGCCCAATAGAGCTTAGCCATGTGTAGGCCGAAATGGTCTCGCGAAGCCGGTCAACGTTAGCCTAAGAGCAAGTCAAAAACTAAGCGCGAGAAGTTTTTTGAAGGTATATTTTCTCAAATCATACTTTAGGTTAGTGTGGCGCGTTTTAATCAGGCTTCAACCACCCCAGGCTTCGCCCTAATCCCCGTCGTTGGTTTCGAGATTCGTCTAGCCAAATGGATTCGATGAATCATTCTAGAACGAATTTAGCTTCGGTGTATGACAAATTGGCTTGTGATTCCCCTTCTTCGACGAAGGCGTACACGTGCGATAGGGGAAAATGAAGAGGAAGGCGCTAGATTAACGGAAAGCGGCACCGAACATAGCTTTCATTCTGGTTCCTGAACGGGAGGTACGCGGGGCCCCTGGCACATAGCTATTTTTGAATCCTTCCGGCCTGGGATAACCTGTAGGTTGGCCGGTATAATGGAGCCTCTCTCGGGGTTCTGCGATAACGGACACCTGCCCGTCGCGAAGCGGGCGAACAAAGGATTTTGTGCTAGCAAGGATGCGTGCTAGTAGGTGAACGTATCACCAGCCAAGCTAGCCACTTGGAATAATAGGGGAAAAATCCCCGAGCATCTGGGCCTTTCGAACCGACTTCCGAGTTGCTCCTTAGGTACTGAGTAGCAATAAAGGGGTGGGTTTTTGAGTGTTGGTTTTTACTTCGGGGTCCCGGATTTACCGACCCGGTAAAGACACTGTTCACTGTTAGGTTTGAGCTTGAGTCCAAGTAGTATCTATCGCTACTTATTCCCATGGTTCTTTGCTAATTAGTTTCAAAAGCTTTTGTTAGCTTAGTAGTAAGTTTTACGGCGAGGAGCCAACTGGTTGTTGGACCAACCTATGGTGTGTTCCGGCGAAGCGCCGGGTTGTTGGTAAGGAGCGTGAGCGGGCGGGGAGCTCACACAAGTAAGTTCAGGATCCCCTTTGGCCTTTCTGAAGTGTGGCCCACACACGGCCAATGGGAAAAGAAAAGGTAGGGGGAGAATTCCATTATACCTTCTAATCGAATTCTAAACCGGCGCTAAGCTGCTGGATGCTTCTGATCAATAGAACAGGAAGAGGAGTCAGCCAAAAAGAAAGACCACCAAAAGTAACGACCACCAAGATACGCATAGTGATTCGATCTTTTGATCACCCATTTTTGGAAAACCATTTTTGGGGGCTTCCGCCTTACACACGGAAGATTGGATTGCCTGAATCACGAGTCTTATATACTGTGTTACGATCACCTCATATTGATAAAAAGTCCAGAGAACCATTTGAAATGGAAAAAAAAAAAAAAAAATATCTGGTCATAAAAAACAGAAAGGCATGAATTGCGCAAGAAGTTCTTTCGGTTAAAACGACAACGTATATTTGGAGCTCAATATGAAATCCTATTTTCTTACAAGACCCGTTCGGATAAGGGAAAACTCAAGAAATTGCTTTGAAGTAAGATCCTTGCTTAAGTCTTAGTTGCTAGCGTACTTCTTTGTGGAACTCCTTTATTTTTCCGCTTTTCATTCCTCATGCACTGATAAGTAGCAAGGGAGACATAGATGCTGACTTTGCCGGGTATGCTTTATTAGGAGATTAGGCCGAATAAGAGAAAATAGCAAGTGCTTGAGAATCAGCTGTTGTTGGAGTATCATAGAATAAAGAAAATCCCCCTAATTCAAAAAAATAGAAGGGTTCGTTCGCCTTTCAGCTTCTTTTCTAGTCTTAGTTAGGGTCTAATACCCAGGTAGAATAAAAGAAAAAGTAAGAGAAGAAGAGAATTAACCCGAAGAAGGGAAGGAAAAGGATAACCTTTCAAGGCGTCTTCTTAGCTTTCAAGAGGCCTTTCAGCATCAAAATACGAGATCCAATGGTCGAAGCATCCCTATGCAGAGGGACTTTCATCGGCTTGAGGGATATAGAAAGCTTCTTCTTAAAATTGTTCGACTATTGATGAACTTCCTTCACCACCAGCATTGCTTTCATTGATTGCTATTCTATTCTAACCTCTTTATCTGCACCTGAACCAGGAAGGAAGCAAGCATGGGATACTCGATTGAGGAAGCCCAAGGGTTATAGCCCGAATAGACCTGCAGTTATGGTACCCCTGCTGGCTGACTGATTGCAGGGAGCGCAGGAAGCTAAGGCTCCATGTTCGGTTCTGGTCAAGAGGGTGTTGGGTAGGTTAAAGCAGTAGGAGAAGATAGGGCATCTAAAGAAGCAGAGGCAGAGACGACGGGAAGGGTAGTAAAAGAAGGAACGGGTAGACTCACTTCTGGTGGTTCGAAATCCAAATTCTTCCTTTCTTTCCGGACCTTCTCCACTTTTATTTCCATTCTTCCTTCCACCCGATCTCTCCTTTCCAAAAAAAAAATGAAATTCAATAGCTCCCTAAGGGGCCCCCCTCTGATAAGGAAAGAAAAGAATATCAATCAAAAATGCCTCAACTGGATAAATTCACTTATTTTACACAATTTTTCTGGTCATGCCTTTTCCTCTTTACTTTCTATATTCCAATATGCAATGATGGAGATGGAGTACTCGGGATCAGCAGAATTCTCAAACTACGAAACCAACTGCTTTCACACCGGGGGAACAAGATCCGGAGCAAGGACCCCAACAGTTTGGAAGATATCTTGAGAAAAGGTTTTAGCACCGGTATATCCTATATGTACTCTTGTTTATTCGAAATATCCCAATGGTGTAAGGCTTTCGACTTATTGAAAAAAAGAAGGAAAATAACTTTGATCTCTTCTTTCGGAGAAATAAGTGGCTCACGAGGAATGGAAAGAAACATTCTATATCTGATCTCGAAGTCCTCATATAGCACTTCTTCTAATCCTGGATGGGGGATCACTTGTAGGAATGACATAATGCTAATCCATGTTCCACACGGCCAAGGAAGCATCGTTTTTTAATCGAAGAACAGGAAACAAGACAAACGCCAAACAAATTAATTAAAGAAGAACTCCCAATATCTTTGATAATCCATCCCAGGACAGTTGGGCGGAAGCCCCAAAAGTTCAAACGCCGATAGAAGCGTAAAAAACGACTTCAGTCCCGCTTTTTTACCATAAAACAGTGAAGTGAAAAAAGCGGGCAGAACCGCATTGATCCAAATTCCTGTCATGCCGGAACAACAACTACTAATTGCTATGAGCCTATGTGTAATTTGTGTAATTTCGACCAGTATTAGTTTATTCTGCCTTAGGAGTCTACTCAGGAAACGGGGAAGGGAAGAGGACCCTTCACTAGAGCTCGATTCGAAGCGACCTAAATTAGATGACGAAACAACATCTTCATCTAATCAAGTTGCTCAAGAACTTGTCCCTGAGCCGGAAGCCCCCCTCTTTATTGACCCGGAAAGTCCCAACTATGAGGACTTTCCTCCCCTAGTAGAGTTAAACCCAGATCTAGGTCTGGATGTCCATGACTTCCTCTATCGGGAATTTTTTTCCCAAATATGGGAACATCGATCTAATTAGAACACTTCCTTCCGCCGGTCTCAGAGAGGGTAAATTTTTTATCAATTAAATGCCCTTTTTGTTAAACCAGTTCCTGTACAGGATTCATTTTTCTCCAAATGTAATTGGATGGGCTTAAAAGGACAAGCAGAGGAAAATAGAACCTAAACCTAGTTAAGGAAAACTTGGCTTTCAACTCTAATTTCCACTTCCACTCCAAGAGGCTCGCACCCCAAGCCAAATCATTTGAAAGCTTGAATTTCTCGAAGGCTATAAAAGATGGCAGTCAGAGGTACGACTACTGCAATAAAGCGTACTGCGACTCCCACAATTTTGACTTATCCTGTTTGGGGGACAACTGGTACGTAGAAGAAAGGGCTGGATAATAAACATGACAATATATTACTCGGACTCATCCCCTAGACATGTTACCTCTATTTTCGATTTTCATGCTTCATAAGTACTGTATCCGCTGGATTGAAACAGTCTCTTTCCTTTGTGCCTGACCTAACCCTCTAGCTCTTTACTTGCCAGGAGAAGGAAAGCAATTCCAACAACTGAAACTAGCTCGTAAAGTAGAGGATGCAGGGGCTGAAAGGAAAAGACCACTTGATGCAAGTATCGAAATCGAACTAGGAAATCATTTAGTACTTTTGAGAATCAAGCATCTTATTGTAAAAAAGCTTTTTCTAGTAATCCTCCTTTCCTTATAGAAGGGAAAGCATGAATCAATTATGTCAGCCCTCCTTGGCCTTCAATTACAGGAAACTCTGCTCAATGAGTCCTCTTCATTACCATGCTAAAGTACCGAAAAAGACTTTCCACTCACTTCCTGTCATTTGTGATTTCCTTTACCGACACATGCTCAATATTGGGTAGCGCTTCTTATCTGGAAATCCATTCACACTTCAAGCTTAAACTAATAAAGAAATGGCACAGCTGAGTGCTAGAATCTTAGTCGATGGAAGTTAGATTCACTAATTCACTAAATGAATATTCGTTCAATTGAAATCATAACTGTCAAACTCTTTTTTATGAGAACAAAGAGCTAGGGGCTAGTAACTTTAACTAGATATGGTCTTGCTCTCAGCCCTTTTCCTAGAGATCTGATATGGAGTGTCGAACTCAGATACATATAAAGAGGGGATTGATTCAAAGTGTCTAGGTACCAAGAGTCAATGAAGAGAGGGGCTTGGGGCCCAGCAGACATAAGTCCTTAAACCGGAAAGATCCGATCTACGAATTAAGATGTGCTAATGGCAGCGATATGCCTAACCCTCCTATCCTACTCCTACTGATATCTCAGGATGGACATACTAAGATTAGATGGAATCCTCAGGGCTTGCATTGTAGATTCTATTTAATAGAATAAGGGCTAACCGCAGTTGCTGGACTAGCACTTAAATTAGCTGTGACAGTATCCGTTGGTGCGAGTGAGCCGCTGCATCGAGAATAGGAACGTGTTCAATTAACTGGTGTCACCACTCTTACTATGAGGGTTTCCGGTGTGATAGAATCAATGGCAGAGAATGCGCTGTGAGGAAGAAAAGGCCTCTTTGGCAACTATTGAATACGGTCTTTGAGAAGGAGCTGCTATTTATTGAAGGAATTACCGGGACCAAGCCAATCACACATTTCTACTTTCGACCAGGTCAAGATATCCACATCTGAGGAAGAGCAGGGATAATCGTAAACTAAGAAGAGAGGACGCAAACACATTCATTTAATTGGACAGCTTTGTTAGCAAGAAGCGGTTAGCGGAACTCAGTTCCACGAGCTACTTCTTTGAAGTCTTTTTCTGGGACTAGAGCTTTTGGGATTGAGCTTGAAGGCTTTGCTTTCACTAAGGGACTGGGATTGATGCCAAGACTAGATTCGAAACTAGAGATTGCTCTGATTCTTATTCAAACCGAAGTGCGCAATAAGGAATGGCGGGATGGATTACTTGCCCATAAAGGCTAGGCGCCTCAGGGAAATGTTAACCACATAGGGATGCCTTCAGTCTCTTCCCAGACCGGTGAGCGTGAAAGCCATGCTATCAAGAAAGAAAACCAGCCCCTCTTATGACTTATGACTATTCATATTATACTCTGCAACTCGGCTTCAAGCCTCTCTTTCAAGTACCAAGTACGGAGTCAGAGGGGCACTGGGAACTCTCACTGTTTGCTTTTTTATCTTCCTTGACCAGATCAAAATGAATCAGTCTTCGCTTTAGCTATGGGAAATTCTCTTAAGCAATTCAGTCAGCTCTGAACTCAATGATTGCAAGTCCAAGATCAGCTGTTCAATGAAACTCTGCCTTGAATTTCAAGAAGGGCATGAAGCTGTGGGATCGCACTCTGGTTTTTCGGGCAGCTAACTCCCCGGTTTGGAATTCCTAGCCTGATGCTTTCTAGTGGCATAGAAAATCTGTCTTAGACCCCGAATCTACTGCCTTAGGAAAGGAAGGAGTCAACAGTAAGATCAATGTCGGAGAATCCGCTCTTGCCTTAGCTTAGGATGAGTTCATAGGCACAGTACAGGTTACGTAGTCAGGTCAGAGTGAACAAGATCCGATGTTCCAGATCCAGATCCGCTGCTAGTCTTTGCTTCACTAGTCCTTGCTTCAGTTGGTCTACCTACTGTTTGCAAGATCCAAGGTCGGGCATGAAGCTTTGGCTCAGTAGGCTTTGGCATTCGACTTTGGGAAATAGAATAGATCGCTTACCTTGCTTTGGCATGCTAGAAAGGAAGCATTTCGCTGTGGTTCAAGATCATTGATTGAGTAGATCCCGAGACAAAGGGAGTTGAAGTGATCCGAGGGGGAATAGAAAAAGGGAGTTCCAGGGCTAAATCCGCTCACTTCACGGGAAAAGCAATAGCGGAGGGTAGTAGCCTAGGAATACGACAACACAGACTTGAAATATCGAAAGAGTTCACAGGTAAGGTTTCTGACCAGTGGGTCGGTTAGTTAGTTTTTCTTCTAACTTAGATTAGGCTCGCCTTTCACTAAGGCAAGAGACCCTTTTTCCCCACTTTCACAACCCTATTTTCGTAGTTTTAAGGGTTATTTGGCGAAAGACAAAACTCGTCCTTAGTAGCCAAGCCAAGAAGAATGGCTCGAAAGCACGGGATTAGACTCTTGCTAATCGTAGGCTTGAGGGAATACCGGGTATAAAAGAAAGATTTTGAGTCCAAGATGGATAAGCTTAAAGTATATTTATATAATAAATTGATTATTTCGGAAAGTGTGAAATTCACTGGTCTAAGTCCTCTCTTGTCAATTCTTCTTATCTAGTGGAATGTTATTTCAAGCCTACGCTACGGTTGATTCTAAAAAGCTGGCCCTTCCTCAAAGGACAGACGTAAGCCTTTGCTGTGAAATGGGAACCCCCAACCCCTTTGCACCAACTAAGAATTCATCTTCCTAGGCAACTAATAGAAGGCGCCTAGCGATTGAACTTGACTGAGATGCGCGGGATTCCCAACTATCAATGCCACATCTCCTTCCTCTTCGTACTGGATTTAGAAAGTTCTGCCCAAAGGTCCACTACGTACGGAGAATTGAAAGCGCTTTTTTAAGCTGAAGATGTCTTTTATTTCGTTTAGGAAAAAGCGATGACTGAGATAGAGCAGACTTCAATCCACCCCGCAACCCACGGTAGAGAAAGAAGGAACTTTGCACAAGACACGAAACAAGACAATTTGGATTTGTTAATAATTATATATATATAATAGTTCTCCGTGTCCCTTAATTAGTAAAGATTGAGAAAGCACGGACCAAAGGTTTTTAAGCCATCTTTCAATCTAGTATTCTTGATTACGCTGCCATGGCCAGAGTTCCGACTTCCAAGTCTTCATTCACATCAAGAGAAGAAAAACTCGTTACCATCCAAATATTGGTGGTGACTGACTATGCACTAATTGAATGTTGCTTTCACCATGGCCCAAAAGTTCCGACTTCCAAGGCCTCTTTCGCATCAAGAGAAGAAATGCTCGTTACCATCCAAATATTGGTGGGGACTTCGTACTACTTGTCGGGCGGCGGGCCTTTCCATGTGTTTCACTCGTGAGATGTATAATCAATCTAGAAAATTCCTCATTATGACAGCGCCCAGTCCCAGTGCATGTTCCTCGTTATGGGCCAAACATTTTGGCGTCCGATCTGTTCGGCCTAATAAAAAGAAAAATTAATTTGTATCTTAATTTTTTAATTCATTTACAACTGAAATTAATCATATTCTTTCAATCTAATTTAAATTTTTAATTTTAAAATAAAATAAATATTTAATTAAATTATTATATATATTTTTTAAAATTTTAATTTAAAATAATAAAAAATTAAAAAATTAATCTATTTTAAAAATAAAATTTACGAGCGACTATTTTATAAATAAAATAATATTTTATTATAATAACATCGTAAATCCAATCCTTCGGAGGAAAAAATAACCAAAAGGGACACTTAAAAACTGGTTGAAAAAGAAACTTAGATCGGAAAACCAGAAATGAGCTACTTGAACCGGGTCTATATGGCGGCGAGCGGGGCGGTGGTGCAATGCGACGCTGACCAGGGCCAGAAAGTGAAATCAGGCTTCAAATCCCTACATCATGGCGACATG
>JBAPLK010000096.1:0-125000 GCA_037832385.1 Rhizophora apiculata | reverse complement strand
CAATGATGAATATGTGAGAAATGAGTTCTCTCACTAAAGCATAATGAGCATTTGAAATGTAAACATTGGGCTCGATTAAGCGTAATCAGTAACAACTAGGAGAAGATGGCAATAGAAATTCACATTAATTTTTCAATCTAGATTCAATCCATTACAAATGAAGAAATTCATATACTACCTACAAAACCTTTAAATTTGAGAGAATATAGTGCAATTGCATTATCTTCTTCTCCATATCCTTAATTTGCTTCTTACCTTCCGTGAGGTAATGGTCTCTTACCTTCACGAGGAAACTAGCAACAGTCCACATTCTTCTCCTTACAAGACCAATGTAGAGAGAGAGAGGGAGAGAGAGAGAGATAGAGAGACAAAATAAACATTATATGCATCCAAAAGTAGACAACTTTATCCCTTTAATGTATAAGGCCTAGAAATGATTACATAAGATGGTAATGGTAGTAGTACTAGAAAAAAATTAAGCATTTAAGAGTCAAAGGGTATTACCAGCTAGCATAAGTCTTACAAAGTGAGATTGTACTAAGAAGCAAGTAGTATTAAAATCAGTTTTGCATGTTATTGTGGCCATTAACCTATTTCTACCAATGATTGCACAAATTTTTTATTAGTGTTCAACTTCAAAAGAACACTTGGAAGCTTGTTCAAACAACTTTGAAAATCACCTCCAATATTTTGCCTAAAGCATCCTTCAGGGGAAAATTAGTATACATCTTTGTGCTAGCAAACCTATCATATATAATCATAAAGACTTTGAAATGGACAATATATGTGGAAGACATACCAATTAGTTGTTTTGTAACTTGCATCTATAGCACAATTATCAAGATCAATAAACATGCTAATAACCCACACCTATAATAGAAGATTGATGGCTTTATTATGGGAATGTAAGAAAACTTGAACTACCTATCAGTTAAAGAACAATAATGGGTGTTGGTTGTATTGTGATCCCACCTTCATGTATTCCCATAAAGGCCGAAAAGCACAAAAGGAAGAAAACATTAATAGTTTAACAACTAACTTGAAATTTATATTTCTTGGGCACAAATATATGATCTATTGATCTTTCTTTATATTCAAGGATGGTTTTGAATGAGCAAAGTTTCATTAGAAAAATAACATTTTGGTAAGCAATTATATAATTATGAAGAAACCATTAATAGTATAAACTATAATATAAGAGGAAAAAAATGCCTAAGTATGTATAAACTGATCAATCATGCCAAGAAAAGGTGGAATAGAGAAACTACAGAATGAAATGAAGCAAAACAAACAAAAAAGGAAATGGGAAGGTTGAGATTAACATTATCAGTTCCTAAAATGCAACTGTCAAATCATTATAAGATTTAAATTCTTTTTGTTTAAAAAGAGAAACAAATGAACATCTAGGATAACAAAAATTGATTTTGATCTTTACCTGAGTGGATGTGCAATTAGGATAAGAAGAAACACATGGATTTCTACCTTCTTATAGTGTCATTTAGGATAACATGCCTTTAGTAAAAATCCTAAGATTTTGTATCTAATATAACTTTAATTGCTTAAACAAAAACTAGATTGATGAAAAAAGTAAATAATAAGCACCAAACCAATCAAACCATAATGGTTTCCCAATCAAATAGTAGCTTACAGAAAACTTTAAAACAAAAATATTAAATTGGGAAAAGAAAATAGAAAAGAAGAGCAAAAAGGAAAAAAGTGGTAAGGACATAGTGAGCTTCAAAGGCAATATTCTTCATCACTGCTCTTTTTCCCATATGCATGCATTTGTGCAATAATGTTTCCTTAAAGACTTAAAAAGAGACAAAACAAAGAAATAATTAATATTGGATGTCTATCTATTATAACAACTTTCACAATTTTATCCTTACTTGCTCTTCCAAGGATGGTTTTAATATTCTAGTGTAATTTCACTACAAAAACATCGTTCATAGTAAGCACTTACAATTATAAAGAAATTTTACAATATAATATAAAAGTGATTGAAGGGAGAAAAGGAAATGTAAGGATATTTATAAACATAAAAATCTTGCCATGAGAAAGTGGTGCACAGAGAAAAGAAAAAAAAAAAAAAAAGAAAACAAAGGAAAACAAAGATTAGACTTATGCCTTAATGTAATGGAGAAGGACAAAAATCCAAATTAATTCAAGATTTGAATTCTTTATGTTAAAAAACAAAAAACTAATGAAGATCAAAGGCAACAAAAAATAACACTTGTCATTGCATGGCACAACAAAAAATAACCCAAAATTGAAGCTTTAGATGACCAACCTAAAAGGGCTATTAAAGCTCAATAGGCACTTTACAAATATCCCTATATTTGAAAAGGAATCATGCAACATAAAATGAAAGAATGTCATGTCCTAATATTTGAAATTCAGTAGTGTATAAAATTTGACACTACAGACAAAAATAAATAGATATGAGTCCTTCTCAATTCAAGTGAACAAATCAATGAGGAATGTGTTAGCCTCAAAGGTCAGAGAATTCATTCTCTAATTAAAAGAAAAGAAAAAATGATGAAATAATGAAAAGCTATAATGCAACAAAGTAATCAAATTAGGAAAAGAAAGAAATGATTATAGAAAAAGAAGTAGCCAAAGCCTGCAAGGCCATTGACGATGACCTCATTTACAACATAAGATATAACACTATGTATGAAATTCCAACATGCCATTGTCCCTTCCTTGTTGCCCAACCCTTTATTTCAAGAGCTAATTGAAAACAACGACAAACAAACCAAAACTAGAAATCAATTTTACAAACCTTAGACAGTCTTGGAGACAATCCAATCAAAATACTAATCAATTCTAACCTAACAAAGTACAAAAACCCCTAATGCCCAAAATTGTCTAGGAAGAAAAATAGATCAAAATGAATTGAACAGTTTTGGGAGAAATGAAATTGATTAGGAGAATTGAAAATAAATTTATCCCTTCATTTTTTTTTATAAAAAGATTAGGTAGAAGTCTAGAACCATTACCTTATTCAAAAAATAGGTAACAATTCAAGATTGTTGCCTTAGCCCTTTTTTGTAACATAAAGATTGCTACCTATTTCCATTTCAAGAAAATCCATTTTTAGAAAAAGAATAGGCAATGGTCTAGAATTGTAACCTTATATCTTTAATTGCAAAAGGAATAGGCAGTGGTTTAGAACCACTACCATAACCCCTTATTTTGAAAAGTAATAGGCAGTGGTTTAAAACGTTGATTAGTCCCTTATTTTGGAAAAAAAAAAAATTAGGCAATGGTTCCAAACCTATACCTTATTCCTTTTTCAAAAAAACAAAAAAAACAATGGTTCAAGACTACTACCTTATCCCTTTATTTTCAAAAGAAATATAAAGCAGTTTAGAACTATTACCTTAACCCGTTATTTTTTTTATAAAGAAAAAGATTAGGCAGTGGTAATCCTTTTTTAGAAAAGAAAAAATAAAAAAGGAAGTGGTTGAAGAGTATTACCTTATCATTTATTTTTTAAAACGAAAGATTAGGCAATAGTTTTAGACCACTACCTTATTCCTTTTTTAGAATAAAAAAAAAAGTAACAATTTAAGACTATAGTGTAAACATTATAATTACTATCTTTTCCTAAGATAATGCAATAGTTTTGAACTACTACATGAAGTCAACTATTGCCACTTTATATTTATGCAATGGTTATTGGTGTTGTCTTAAGGGTTTATGCAGCAATTTATAATCATTATCTTAGTCCTTTTATTTGGTAATGCATCTAAAGAAAAAATGGGAGTGAATCACCTTTGAGATTATAAGTGGGGGCCTTTCTTTATGTCAATCAATGAGCTATCTTTGGTAGACTTAGGCTTCTTGGGACCTCATTTAACTTGGCCAAAAGGTAAAACATCTTAAACAAGAGTACTTTGTAGATTAGACAAAGCTTTGTGCAATGTGTAGTGAAGGCTTTCTTGGCATGTGGTGGTGATTTGTCATTTTTTGCAAGTCAGCTTTAGGCATTTTCTTTTGCTGGTATGGTTGAATGGGATTCAACAAAAGCATTAATAAGATTAGCTATTTCAATTTTAGGCAACGTGACTTCTTCTTAAGGATTTTTGTATGCTCTTATGAGATTTATGGAATTAGTAGGTGGCTCTCCTTATTGTATTTTCAAATCTTTTTTTTATTTTAGTGTAATGGAATAAAAAACGTTTTTGGTAATGTCTTTTCATGAAGGAAACAACTTTTAGCGTGACTTTAGGGTAGCTAACTATCTATGGAGAATCGCATATCAATGGGTCTTATTACCTCAAAGCATCATCTATAAATTGAATTGGAAGCAGTTTTTGCTTAAGAGGAGATCTTCTAGTTCCAAAAATATTTAGCCTAGTGGATTTTAGATAGTGATTACAATACCTAATACTTTCAAGTAAACACTATGGCCCAAAGAAAATGTAATAAAATTGAAGCTTTACAAGATGGCATAAAGGGATGGATCTGGAATAGTGTATTGTTGCACCTTTAGCTTGTAATCATTTTAAATAGTTATATTCATAAGAGGGCACTCTTTTGGATGCTTTTCCATTCCTTGGTTGCTTTCCTCATTTATCTACTTCAAATATGTTTGCTCTTACATGGCCTTTTAATAATGAATATGTGAAGAAGACTATGTTTGACATGGGACCTTTTAGGGCACCAAGTTTGGATGGTTACCAAGCTGTATTTTATTAAAAAACGTAGGACTTAGTTGGTCCCTTAGTTATTGATCATGGAACATTGCTGGTCCTTAACTTAAGATAGAAGCATGGCACAATGCGAAGCCTTACGCTTGCCATCTTCAGTGCCACTGCTCAACTTAATGGTGCTAGTTGGTTATGAAGGGAGCTCTATCATTAGGAGACTACCTCTAATGACTTTGACTTTCTTGTTATTGTTGGCTAGTAAGTTTGAATCTTTTGTTGATAACAAGAGCTTCTCTTCATTTGCTATTTCTTTGGCCATAACTTTTCCTTTATTTTGTTTGGTATATTAGAAAATAAGATCTATTGAACTTTTGGAATATGTCATCACATTTGGAAATTTGGAGAGAGAAATCCTATCCTACATAGGAAACAAAGATTAATCAAGATTCTATCTCATAATTGACTAGGTATTATTTAGTTTGTTGGCAAAACTTTTGATCTAAACTACTAAATTAGTTGATCCTTGTGGTAAAAGAAAGAGAAGAGATAGGGTACAACTCTTCATTTAACTAAAACTTGATTCACTTTCTCCATATGAGAAATTTTAGCAACATCTTATGAGTCCATGAATTTTTTGAGATTGACTAAGGATATAAAACCAAAAGAAAAAAAATTATCTCAATAAAAGGCGGGATGTAAAAGAGAATAATAAAAGAGAGAAAGGATAAGAAACAAGAGAAGAAGTAAGCCAAGAAAAGAGAAAAAGGAGAAGGTAATAGTGTTTAATTTGTTATATATTTTCATCTAATTTTACTCCTAAATTTGTGTTATTATTCCCACTTATGTTTTATTTTATGCATATTTTACACATTTTTATTTTTATTTTTTGAAAGAAAGGAGTATTGTGAATATTTCAAATGAATGTGTCTCATAAATGGAAGAAATATTGATGGAAGAGTAAGAAGTAAGTAAAAGAAACATTGACAATATTCCTAATCTAATTTGGTGTTGTTTTTGAAGAGGAGTCCTACCTTTATTCAAAAACCAAACCCAATCATGATTATATCCCATTATTGATTGAGTACTATTCAATATTTTGGTCATAATTTTCATTTTAGAAGTTCAAATTGAGTTATTATTATAATCAAGAAAACTAAAGAAATAAGGCTACAACTTTTTAGTTTATAGAGAACTCTAATTTGGTTTCTATATAAAAGAAATTTTACTTAGAAGTTATGGGTCATAAATTTTTTTAGAGGTTAAATGGACATAAGAATTCTAAACTTGTGAAAATATAAGAGGAGACATAAAATCAATAGAAAGATAAAGGATAGAAAGGGAAGAAAAGAAGAGAGAAAAAGGAGAGGGAAAGTGAAAATAGCAATCCACAAGTTTGGAGAAAGAAGTGAAATAGCTTTGACATTCAGTTTTTATCCTTAGAGACTAAGTTTTGTTGGATTTTTATTACTTATTCTTTGATGTATTCTTATTGGTTTCTTTTTTTTAAAAAAAAAAAAAACTCAATGGATTTGTTGAACTTTATTATAACTACTTAAATTATTTTAAATTAAAGTTTAGATGTAATTTGATCTGTAGTTTATGCGATTAATTGTTCTTTTAGTTCAAGACCTCTTTTTTTTTTTAAATTTTGTTATTTGTATGAAGAGTTTATATTATTGAACTTACTGCTTTAAGAGTTTGACTACCTTTTGCATGATCTTATGATACATACATAAACTTGAGAAAGAGTTATATGAATTAGATCAATTGTAATATTAACCATGTGTTAGACAATGAGATTAAAAGATAATTAGGATCAAATGTGGTAATTAAAGAAGAGAAAAGGGTTACGAGTCCCCTTTCTTAAATTTGAGATTTCATAAAACTTTATACTTGTTTGCTTGATTAAAATAAGACACGATTAATTTATTAAGCAATGAAAAGATTAATTTGACTTAAGAAAGGTAGTTAATTAATTAGGAAAAATCTCCCATCACATGTAATAATTATTAATAAATCTTAATTTTATTTTTTTTTGCTCTTAGTTTGAATTATTTAATGGATTGCATAACTTGGATTGAATGAAATTTAGACCCTAGTGTCCTAATATCTATAGTTTCTTTCCACTTGGAAATTGAAAATAATTTTTGCAGTTAATTCAACTTGGGTTAGATTAGAATTGTCCTAATATTATAGAATAGTATCCATGGGAATGATAATCTATTCATCCTATATTGCATAATCAATTATGTATACTAGCCTAAATGTAGTGCATAATTCACACATTATGTTTTTAGCATCATTGCTAGGGACTATTCATCTACATTATTAACACTAATAATCTAGCTTTGGATTAGATTATTAATTTGTAGTGTTAATTATTTGCTTTGGATTTCATAGTATTTATTTAATTTACTTTTGTAGTTGGGTTGTTCCATTTAGTTTTAGTTTACTTGGTTATAATTCTTGGTTTGTAGGCATGGTAGTGCATGACCCATGCTAGTGGTGAGGACTGGCTACTTTTGACTATAAGATAGAGTGAACCATTAGAAAATTTTTGACACAAAAAGAGAAAAACATTATGGCACAAGAAAAGGAGGTACAAAAAAAATGAAGAGCCCCTAGTTCATATGCTACACCATCTTTAGAAAGGTTGATACCAAGCATTACTAGGCTAGAAATCTAATCTAACTCCTTTGAGGTCAAGTTGGTTATCAATCAAATGATCTAAATGAGTGTTCTATTAATGGTTTCATTGTGTGATAAAGCATGAAGTTAGTTTAACTCTCTTCCTGTAGGATCCATTAGTATTACTACTTGGAATCCCATGGCATAAAAAATTAAAGCTAAAATTTTCTCTCTTTTTAAAAAGATGAATATGAGGAATCATATAACTATGTCTACCTAATTCAATAACAAGTTATTGTATGAGTCATGGAAACGATTTAAGAACAAGCTTAAGAAGTATCCTCACCATAGTTTATGTCATAGGGCTAATTTCCAGCACCAAAATTGTTTTCCTTTGATGGTACCAAGATGCCTTTTGGTTTTAGCCAAGCCTTGCACACAAACACACAAAAAAAAGTGTTTGCACATAAAAACACTTAATTGCACAATTTAAAGAAATGCCACCATATATGGGAATTTTCTCAACCATTATTACTTTCTTACTCATCAAGTACAAATGATTTGACAAAGCTCTCACAAGTTTTTTCTCTATACTTTCCTCTTTTGTTGATGTTAAGCTTTGGCTACTCACTTTACATATTTATAAGCCACAAGTTATGGTAGTTAATACACTTAACTACTTAAGAACATGCATGATATAACTCTTAAGTCAATCATGCATAGTGGTATTCCCTTACTTTTAAGAGCACTTCCCTGTGATCTTTGGCCAATAATGTCTCTATGTCTTCCTGTGCTTAAGGAGTGTTTACCACCTTATTATGGCTTAATCAACATTAGAGAAATCACCCATGTTCTCCTTCTTTCATGCTAGACAAACTACACACTTGTGTTAGCTAGCACTTCATTTTGGCTACCTAATCAGCCCATTAACAACATATTCCCATGATTTTAGGGAGCACATCTAGATTATCCCTATTTTTATGGCCTTTAATTCACTTACTAACTTGGTCTACACTCCAAGCCATCACCTTGTTAGCCATCCCATAATTAAATTGCATATAATTTGCCCCAACTCCAATTGTGCACTAATATTTCATTGATGCTTGAGCTAGTTCTTAGCCTACTTATAATCCAACTCACAATTAAACCACACATTGTTAGTTTGAACCTTATCCTAAGTGCTCACATAATGTTAATACATTAGCTAACATTTATGTGAGAGATGCATTACCCCTTAAAATGTATTAGAGAATTTGACCCTTTAGTGGAAAGAGATTGAAGTTCCTGACTTCTCCCTAGGATCTACTAGTTTGTGATACTGAGAGGGGAGTGAATCAGTATCACCACAATTCGCAATTCGTAGGTAAGTGAATAACTTTAACCTTTTCTTAAAAGCGAACTCTTTCTCAGACTCGACTAAGGTAGATCTATTGCTACCTACTAATCACAATAGTCCCCAAAGTCACATTTCAGACACCTTGCCTAATAGACAATTCGGATGTTCTTGTTTAGGCCTTCGTTAGGTTATGGGTTGGCTGATACTTTAGCTGCGTTCACAACTCAATTCAAAACACAGAATATAAAGCAAATTAAGGACACACAAGATTTACGTGGTTCCGTCAATGTGACGTACATCCACGGTGGTAGGGACTCTCCCTTACCGAGACCATCCACTATACTTGAAAATTCCAGTTACAATGGATGTCTTAATTCTCTGCTCCTTTCATTAATTGCAAATACTAAGCAAGTACAATACAAAGAGTGTCACTTACTATGTCTACCCTTCTTCTAACTTGTCTTGCCTCTGTTGAATTGAAAGACTACTCCACTGCCGCTTAGAAGTTCACTGCAATGCTCTCTAACCTCTCTTGAAGAAATCTGGAAATACGTTGAGTTTTTTCTGATGTTTCACCGAATTCCTTCTCTAGGTTGTCTCACACAGCTCTTGTTTTCACTGTCTGTCTCACCGTCTGCCAGATTTGTCACCGTCGACCGGATCTGTCTCACCGTCTGCCGGATCTGTCACCGTCGACCGGATCCCTGTTCTACCGGATCTCTCACCGTTGACCGGATCTCCTCTGTCCCAACTGGATCTGTCACTGTCCCAGCCGGATCTCCTTCTGCTGTCACCAGATCTCCTCTATCCCAGCCGGATCTGTCACCATCCCAGCCAGATCTCCTTCTGCTATTGCCGGATCTCCTCTATCCCAGCCGGATCTGTCACCGACCCAGCCGGATCTGTCACCGTCCCAGCCGGATCTCCTTCCTGTCCCAGCCGGATCTCCTTCTGCTGTCACCGGATCTCCTTCCGGTCCCAGCCGGATCTCCTTCTGCTGTCGCTGGATCTCCTTCCTGTCCCAGCTGGATCTGTTCAGCTGCCGACTGCTGGTGTGCTGGTGGTGTGCCGACCTGCTCAGTTGCCGACTGCTGGTGTGCCGTTACTCACCAGTTTCTCTCTCTTGCTGGTGGTGTTTGTTTTTCCAACCGGCAACTGTTCTGCCGTGTATAATTTTTCTCTCTCTTCCAATGGCTTCTTCTTTAGTCGGTTGGTTGTCTAGGTTTTCTGTCCGTTTTGTTCTATTGCCCAACATGTCTTTTTGTTGTCCTCCGATGACCTTTATATACTCTTCCATGAAATCTCAATAGGACTTATTTGCGGCAAATTTACTGTCTTACCCTTTTCATGTGACTTTTACGTTCTTGCCTCTCCATGTGGCTTTTACCTTCTTATACACTTAAATCTAATTGACAACAATTACAACCTATACAAGGCTGTGGGAACAACAATCTCCCCCTTTGTAATTGTTGGCAACACTCATGACAAAAGCCACTATGCAACAGTTTCAACTCCCCTTAAATATGCACTCCCCTTTTTTAACAGCTCCTCCTGCACTGTTGCTTCTCTCCCCCTTTGCCAACCAATTACAAATTTAAAAAACTCGCAAAGTGAAGATGGAGGATTTACCTGAACTTCAGGCTTGAGGAGGCATTTGCACAGATAGACTCAATTTGTGCTTTTCAAATAGCTTCTTATTAGTAGGTCTTGGAATCAATTCCCATCTTCTTATTGGACTTCTTTGATTTGAATGATGATCTTCTCCATCTTGAATTCTGCTCATCATCACCATCCTCATCTTCATCATCAAGTTTCACTTTACACTGAGAAGCAAAGTGTCCAGTCTGCCCACAACAATAACATCTCAAGGACAACTGTCCTTTTCTTTTCTTAGACCCCTTTTTGAATTTCCTTGTGAAGTAAGCCAATACTTCACCTTCACTTTCTTCCCTATCATCATCATTATCCTCACTGGATGATTCTTCCTTTTCTTTTATCTTCAAGTGTTTCATAACTTTGAAAGCTGCCTCCTTTGATACCTTTGACGTTAAGGAGCTCTCAATCGACTTTATTCTCATCTCATATGCAATGAGATTGCACTAAAGATCATGCAGAGACATAGAGTTGAGATCTCTACTCTCTTCTATGGCTGCCACCTTTGAAGCAAATCTCTCAGGCAGAATTCTCAAAATTTTCTTCACAATCGATGAGTCCTTCTTGTTCTTCCCATGACTTCTTAGGTAATTTACAGCGTCAATAACCCTGGTGAAGAACTCTTGAACTGTCTCATTCTTCTGCATTTTGAGAGATTCATATCTCTCCTTGAACACTTGAAACTTAGCCTCCTTCATTCTGTCATCACCTTCATAGACTTTCTGCAATCTGTCCCATATCTCCTTGGCAGATTTGCAATCCATAATTTTAGCATACTCAGCATCTGTCAATGCTGAAATAATGACATTTGAGGCCTTCCCATTTATCTCAAACTGCCTTAACTCCTCTGGGGTTGGGTCTTTACCTTCTTTCGGAGCCACAAAACCCTCCTGTATGCATTTCACCACGTTCATGCCCATGGTTGCAAATACCACTTACATTCTTGCTCTCCACATATGATAGTTGGTTCCGTTGAAGATTGGAACCTTCTTACTATAAGTGGTGCTAGTGCTGGTACCGGCTTCCATTTCTCAGTATGCTAAACAAGTCAAACTTCTAGATCCCTTCAAACTAGTACGCCAAGCTGTTAAACTTCAAATTGGTGAACCTGTACTCTGATACCAATTGAAGTTCCTGACTTCTCCCTAGGATCTACTAGTTTGTGATACTGAGAGGGGGGTGAATTAGTATCACCACAATTCGCAATTCGCAGGTAAGTGAACAACTTCAACCTCTTCTTAAAAGTGAACTCTTTCTCAGACTCGACTAAGGTAGATCTATTGCTACCTACTAATCACAATAGTCCCCAAAGCCACTTTCAGACACCTTGCCTAATAGACAATTCGGATGTTCTTGTTTAGGCCTTTGTTAGGCTATGCGTTGGCTGATACTTTAGCTGCGTTCACAACTCAATTCAAAACACAGAATGTCAAGCAAATTAAGGACACACGAGATTTACGTGGTTCTGTCAATGTGACGTACATCCACAGTGGTAGGGACTTTCCCTTATCGAGACCATCCACTATACTTGAAAATTCCAGTTACAATGGATGTCTTAATTCTCTACTCCTTTCACTATTGCAAATACTAAGTAAGTACAATACAAAGAGTGTCACTTACTGTGTCTACCCTTCTTTTAACTTGTCTTGCCTCTGTTGAACATTGACTTTATGTTCACCTTGCCTCCTTGATGTGCTCAACTTATGCCAATCTTCATGCTAAGCATTAGTGAGAGATGGCACCAATTGGTTGGGTGAACTAACTTTCTTGCTTTTGCTTCTCAAACTCTAAGCTAACTAAAGAGTATATGGAGATCAAGAAGAATAAAATTGACAATTTGGGTGAGGAAATGAGTTAAGTGTTGTCTAAATGTATTGAGCTAAAAACAAAAAATAGAGATTATTGAAATAAAATGCAATTCTAAGGCATGACTATATATAAACTAGTCTTATGTAGTTTTATATTATTCACTTATATTCCTTTGATTAACATTGTGTTGTGTTTTAATTTTTGTGAAAAAGACAACATCATGCTTTTGCTATAGTGTTTTTGTTACTGTAAGGTTATCAATTGTATGACACATTTGTTCTATACTTTCATAATTGTAAATGTTAACTCAATTGTTTCAAATGTGGATAATGGTTGTTTGTTGATCATAAATGAATTAAAATATTGATTATTTTAACCCTTAGAATTTCAAGGATATTTTGACTTTTGGCACAAAAGTCCACAATGGTCAAATTATTTTAATGTTTCTCTTTTCAGAATTACATGTTTTAATGTTTTCTTAATCAATTAAGAGATAGTTGAATCATATTTTTCAAAAATGGCAAGATATATTAGCATATTTTGTTTTTACTACTGCATATAATTGATCTTGGATGTTTCAACTTTACAACAATTTGAAATTGCTTTTGTTGATGTATGCCTCAGCAATGAATAGGTTCATTTACTTATTATGAACATACTTAATATTTCATGCATGCAATTATTTGTAAAAGACATTGTTTATTTTTAAAATGTTTATACAAATGATATGGTTCTAAAAATAAAGTTTGTAAAATAAATATACTTTACAAAAAATAATTGTGATGAAATTATAAAAATTAGATACATATCATATCAAAGTATAATTCCTAATATTATTGCATTGCTTACATATAAATAGTTGATTAATTAATAAATGATTTTCCATCCTAAAGTAATTGTTGGAGAATGTTCTATTGTTCTCAATAGATATTGATTTGAGAAATCCTTACATAAGATGGAATGATGATTATAAAGAGTTGTGATCTCCTTAATATAATCAATTGTTATATTATCATTTGAGAATGAATATGATTAAACAATATAGAATAAGTACTACTTTCATACTTAATATTTAATTAGAGTATTAGTAAGACAAAATAATTGAATTACAGTAAGAGAATATATATACTGAAAAAATTAGTCAAACCATTTTTATAGTTCTAATATTAAATTAGTCATAACATGTGTCTAAGTGATAAATTAAAAGGGTTTAATTTGTCTAATTTTTTGGAATTATAATTTATATTTATTGTCTACTTGTTAAGATCTTAATGGATCACATAAATAAAGAAAAAATGATGAGAAACATAGAAAGAGATTAAGTTATGATTGATTAGAAAGCTTAAGAAATTTTTTTAGTCAAAATATAATATTTAAAATTATAGGAATTAAAGTATAATTTATTAGAAGTTAATACTAAGCCTTACATAGCCAAAGTTCTCTATAAATAGAACCTTATATGGCCAACCAAACTGATTCTTATGAGCTAGCACTCTATTTTGGTTTGCTCTTTTATCTCTCTCTTCCCTTAAAAGAGTTTATGCTTTTAAGAATTTTCTCTATAATTTCTTGTGTGCATACTATTAGAGTCTAAACTTTTGGATATTGATAGCTTGCAACAACTTATCTAAAGTTCCTGACTTCTCCCTAAGATCTATTAGTTTGTGATACTGAGAGGGGGGTGAATCAGTATCACCACAATTCGTAATTCGTAGGTAAGTGAACAATTTCAACCTCTTCTTAAAAGCGAACTCTTTCTCAGACTCGACTAAGGTAGATCTATTGCTACCTACTAATCGCAATAGTCCCCAAAGTCACCTTTCAGACACCTTGCCTAATAGACAATTCATATGTTCTTGTTTAGGCTTTCGTTAGGTTATGAGTTGGCTGATACTTTAGCTGTGTTTACAACTCAATTCAAAACACATAACGTAAAGTAAATTAAGGACACACGAGATTTACGTGGTTCGTCAACATGACGTACATCCATGGCGGTAGGGACTCTCCCTTACCGAGACTATCTACTATACTTGAGAATTCCAATTACAATGGATGTCTTAATCCTCTACTCCTTTCACTATTGCAAATACTAAGTAAGCACAATACAAAGAGTGTCACTTACTGTGTCTACCCTTCTTCTAGCTTGTTTTGCCTTTGTTGAATTGAAAGGCTACTCCACTGCCACTTAGAAGCTCACCGCAACGCTCTCTAACCTCTCTTGAAGAAATCTGGAAATATGTTGAGTCTTTTCTGATGCTTCACCAAATTCCTTCTCTAGGTTGTCTCACACAGTTCCTACTTTCACCGTCTCATGGTCTCACCCATCTCCTTGTCTCACAGCTCGCCTCACGTTTCTGGTTTACTGTTCCACGTCTCACGTACGTTTCTAGTTTGCACCCTTTGCTGGTCTCACACTTCACGCACGTTTCTAGTCTCACGCCGACGCACGTTCTGGTCTCTCTCACCGTCTAGCCAGATCTCTCTCACCATCTAGCCGGATCTCTCATTGTCTAGTCAGATCAAGCCATTGCACGTTCTGGTCTCCTCATCGTCCAGCCGAATCTCTCACTGTCCAGCCAGATTAAGCCGTCGCACGTTTTGGTCTCCTTGTCGTCTAGCCGAATCTCTCACCGTCCAGCCAGATCAAGCCATCGCACGTTTTAATCTCCTCGCCATCCAGCCAGATCTGTCTCACCGTCCAGTCGGATCTCTCTCACTGTCCAGCCAGATCTCTCACCGTCCAGCCAAATCAAGCCATCGCACATTCTGGTCTCCTCGTCGTCCAGCCGGATCTCTCTCATCGTCCAGCCGAATCACCATCCAGTCAGATCTCTCTCACCGTCTAGCCAGATCAAGCCATCGCACGTTCTGGTCTCCTCACCGACCGCTGGTGTGCCGATGGTGTGTTGTTCCTCACAGGTTTCTCTCTCTTGCCGGTGGTGTCTGTTTTCCTGTCCAGCCCCTATTCTGCCGTGTTGTCTCCTCACCGACCACTGGTGTGCCGGTGGTGTGCCATTCCTCATGGGTTTCTCTCTCTTACCGGTGGTGTCTGTTTTTCCGTCCAACCCCTGCTCTACTATGTTTAATTTTTCTCCCTCTTCCAATGGCTTCTCTCTTTGGTCAGCTGGTTGTCTAGGTTTTCTGTCCATTTTGCTCAATTGCCCGACCTTTTTTGTTGCCTTCCAATGACCTTTATATACTCCTTTATGACACCCTGATAGGGCTTACTTGCAGCGAATTTACTATCTTGCCCTTCCATGTGGCTTTTATGTTCTTGCCCCTCTATGTGGCTTTTACCTTCTTGCCCTTCCATGTGGCTTTACTTTCTTGCACACTTAAACCTAGTTGACAACAATTACAATCCATACATGGTTGTGGGAACAACAATCTCCCCCTTTGTAATTGTTGGCAACACTCATAACAAAAGCCACTATGTAGTAGTTTTAACTCCCCCTAAATATGCACTCCCCCTTTCTTAACAGCTCCCCCTGCACTGTTGCTTCTCTCCCTGCACTGTTGCTTCTCTCCCTCTTTGCCAACCAATTACAAATCTGAAAAACTCACAAAGTGGAGATGGAGATTCATATGAACTTCAAGCTTGAGGAGGCATTTGCATAGATAGACTCAATTTGTGCTTTTCAAATAGCTCTATGGACAGAGGTTTAGTTAGAATATCTAAAATTTGATCTTTAGTGCCAACATACTCCAACTGAATTATACCCTGTTCCACTTGATCTTTGATGAAGTGATACCGGATGTCAATATGCTTGCTCCTCGAATGTTGAACCAGATTCTTGCTGAGATTAATAGCACTTTGATTATCACAAAGTATACTCACTGGTAACTTCACTTCAACACCCAAGTCTGCCAATTGTCGTAGCATACATATCACTTGTGTACATGCTGCACAAGTAGTCATATACTCAGCCTCAGCTATACTCAAAGCAACACTGTTTTGCTTTCTACTTAACCATGCAACACACTTTGAACCCAAGTAGAAGCAGCAACCGCTAGTTGATTTTCTATCATCTATACTTCCTGCCCAGTCTGCATCAGTGTATGCTTGTAGTTTAACAGAATCCATGGCTGGATACCACAAGCCCATTTCCAGTGTTCCTTTGAGGTACATGAGGATTCTTTAGGATCAGCTTGGAATCCGTTGGCAGCGCATACAGCTTGCATAAGATCAGGCCTTGATGCCGTAAGGTATAGAAGGCTCCCTATCATCTTCCTGTACTCTGTAGGGCTTGTACTCCTTCCCTCTTGATTTTTTGTTAACTTGCAGCCCACTGTCATAGGGGTACTGACAGATCTGCTATCCTCTATGCCAAACCTTTTTAGCATCTCTTTGGCATATTTCGTCTAAGAAATAAAGATACCCTCTTTACACTGCTTTATCCGTAATCCAAGAAAGTATGTCATTTCTCTAATCAATGACATCTCAAATTCTTCACTCATCTTCTGTGCAAAATCTTGGCATAGCTCAGAGTGATCCCCTCCAAAGATGATGTCATCTACATATACTATGGTTATCAGCTGGTCTTTCTCTGAGTTGAATACATACAGGTTATTATCAACCGTTCCTCTGCTGAAGTTCAACCTTCTCAAGTACGCATCCAGCCTACTGTACCATGCTCTTGGAGCTTACTTAAGACCATACAAGGCTTTCTTCAACTTGCATACATGTGTCTCATCCTCACTGATTTGTACTCCATCGGGTTGTTCAATATACACTTCTTCTTTCGGGAGCCCATTCAGAAAGGCAGATTTCACATCCATTTGATAGACTTTAACCTCTTGTGTACTATCAAAGCTACATTCTGATAGTTTCTAACCTTGCTACTGGTGTAAAAGTTTCATCAACATCTACCCCTTCTATCTGAGTGTAGCCCTTGCAAACCAGCTTAGCCTTATTCCTCACAACCTTGCCATCTTCATTGTGTTTATTCCTAAACACTCACTTTGTTCCTATAACATTCTTATTAGTGGGTCTTGGAACCAGCTCCCATGTATCATTCTTCTCAATTTGATCCAGCTCCTCATTAATAGCTTTGACCTAGGCTTTGTCTTGAATAGCCTTTTCAACAGATTTAGGTTCAACTTGTGAGAGTAGAGCAATAGCTCCCACAATTCTTCTTCTTGTTGTAACTCCTACTAATGGGTCACCTATGATTTGATCTCCTTGATGAGCACTGGTCCATCTTTTCTTTATTCTTCTTCCTTGCACCGTCTTAGTTGCAAGAGGATCTCTTTCTTCATCTTCAGACTCACTCTTCTCCGAGTCTGAACTTAGTTCTTGTTCCTTTTCTTCAGGTTGGTCTGATTCTTCATCTACATTGAAGTCATCTTCTTCATTGTCCTTAGCTTCTCCATTCTACATTATTTTCCAGTTCTTATCTATTCTCCCATCACTGGAAGTGATCACTTTTTCCAGCTTATGCAGGAAAACTCTGTAACCTTTTGTCTTTGTTGAGTATCCCACAAAGATGCTTTCATCAGACCTAGCGTTAAATTTTCCCAAGTTTTGCTCCTTGTTCTTCACAAAACATGGGCTGCCAAAGACTCTGAGATACTTGGCTGTTGTCTTCTTCCCACTTCATAGCTCATATGGAGTCTTATTAGTATTAGGCCTTAGTAGAACTCTATTCAGTAGGTGTACGACTGTAAATGTTGCTTTTATCCAAAATCTTATGTGAAGCTTGGATTCCAGTAGTAGAGTTCTTACCATTTCAACCACAGCTCTATTCTTCCTCTCTACTACCCTATTCTGTTGAGGTGTTCTTGCTGCTACCATCTGATGGTGAATTCCATGCTTCTCAAGATAATCTTCAAAAGCTCCATTTGTGAATTAAGTGCCTTGATCTGACCTTAATACTTTGATCGTCTTTCCACTCTTATTTTCAGCTAATCTTCTGTATCTCTTGAAGCATTTTAAAACTTATAACTTGTGTTTGAGGTGCATGATGCAGGTCCTTCTGGAATAATCATCAACAAACAAGATGAAGTACCTCTCACCATTCAACCCTTTTGTTCTCATCGGCCCACACAAATTAGTATGTACAATGTCAAGCACTGCTTCAAAACTGAACTCTTTGATCTTATACTGCTTTCTGACATGTTTTCCTTTAGAGTATGCTGAGCAGACATACTCCCTCTCTCTCTCTTGAGGTCTGGAATGTCTCTGATTGCATGAGTAGTGGTCAGCTTCCTCATGTTCTTCTGTGTTAAGTGTCCCAGCCTCCTATGCCAGAGTTGATTTTCTTCTTTTTTTGTAAGTAAACAGCTACTTGTCTTGTCCTCATCAATCACTTATAAATTTCCAACTGTTCTCTTCCCGGCTACAATAGTATTGCCTTCTTTACTCTTTACCTGGCAACCTGTTTTTGTGAATATTACCTTATGGTCTTTGTTGCATAACTAACTGACAAATGTTAAATTATATCTGAGTCCTTCAACGTGCAGAACATCTTTCAACTTTCCTCTTCCAATCTTTACTGACCCCTAACCATTGATATTGAGTGAATCATCATTGCCAAACTTGACTCTGCCTTCTTTTGATTTGTTTAGCTTTGATAATTTACTCTTGTCTCCTGTCATGTGCGAAGTGCATCCACTATCAAGGATCCACTACTTATCCTTGTAGTCAGCTTTAAGTGCAATTTCAGCTATATTAGCCACCTCCCTTTTAGCTTTATATTCCTTCTTTTGAACTGGCTGGAAGATAGCTTTCTCCTTTTTCTCAGCTTTGACTGCATCGCTTGTTTCCACTGTGCCATTGAGTGCCTTCTCTTGCTCAGGGAGAAGTGTCATGCATCTCTTGGCATTATGGCCATCCTACCCACACCTCTCACACTATTCCAAGTCTACCAATATAGCAAACTTGTTCTTTGAAACCACTGGTTTGGGCTTCCACCAATAATCCTTGTTAGCATGTCCTTGCCTTTTACAGTATGTGCAAGAACTCATGACAGGTGTTCTTTTCTAAATTCTGTATTGTCTCCCTTTGTATGCAGCATCGTATCTTCTCAAGTTGGAGACATATATTGGCCTTCTCCACCAGCAGTTACTCACCTTATGACCCTAAACTCCACAATAAAGGCAATGACCTTAAAACTACCACTTCTTGGGTCTTATCACAGCTTGTCTTCTCCTGTTCATCACTTATTGTGTAGGTAAAGTAGCTGGCTTCTTTACTTGTGTGACTTTCATTTCAATCACCTTCTTCTCCTTCTTCTGTTCAGCTGTAGCCCTCTGCTGGCTAACTTTCTTTTCTTCCTTCTTATTTGCCACCCTAGGTTAATTTTTCAGATCTTCTTCATTCTCAACTATCTTCTTCTGAGTCACACCCTTCTCTTTCAACTTCTGTGGCACATTCTTATTTTCTTTAACTAATGCAACCTCAGATTGCTGCACTTTCTCTATATTCTTTTCTCCTTTTTCAGAACTTGTTTCTCTTATCATTTCAAGCTTCTGCAAGTTCTCTTTTCTACTTTTGAGTTGTTACTGAAGTCTTAGCAACTCTTTCTCCATTTCTTTGATTTTTGAAGCCCTTCAGCCAAGCTCTACTGTAAGGTCTTCACATATTTTGATATGTTCCTCAAATCTTCTCTTCAAGTCAATATGCTCAGCCCTTATTTCATCCTTTTGACTTTCAGCTTCCTCAGACTTTGCTTCAACTTGTTTTATATGGGCCTTCAACCTTCTTATGGTTCTACCCCTTCTGATTATCTCCTTTGAAGCTGCTTCCAGCTCAACTTCAAGATCTGGCTCTTCTTCATCAACTTCCTCTTCCTCTTTAGAGGTTGAGCTCCCACCTTGTGCTGATGCCATAAAGACATACTCATCTGATGAGTCTTCATCTTCCTTCTCATCAGCTTCTTTTGTCTGACCCACATAACTCTTGAATGAGCCTCTCATCTTCCTCTGTGGGTTGGCAATCTTCTTACTGGACTTCTTTGATTTGAATGATGATCTTCTCCATCTTGAATTCTACTCATCATCACCATCCTCATCTTCATCATCAAGTTTCACTTTGCACTGAGAAGCAAAGTGTCCAGTCTGCCTACAACGATAACATCTCAAGGACAACTGTCCTTTTCCCTTCTTAGACCCCTTTTTGAATTTTCTTGTGAAGTAAGCCAATACTTCACCTTCACTTTCTTTCTCATCATCATCATCATCCTCACTAGATGATTCTTCCTCTTCCTTTATCTTTAAGTGTTTCATAGCTTTGAAAGCTGCCTCCTTTGATACCTTTGACGTTGAGGAGCTCTCAGTTGACTTTATTCTCATCTCATATCCAATGAGATTGCACTAAAGATCATGCAGAGACATAGAATAGGGATCTCTACTCTCTTCAGTGGCTGCCACATTTGAGGCAAACCTCTCAAGCAGAATTCTCAGATTTTCTTCACAATCGATGAGTCCTTCTTGTTCTTCCCATGACTTCTCAGGTCATTTACAGTGTCAATAACCTTGGTGAAGAACTCTTGAACTGTCTCATTCTTCTGCATTCTGAGAGATTCATATCTCTCCTTGAACACTTAAAGCTTAGCCTCCTTCATTCTGCCATCACCTTTATAGACTTTCTGTAATCTGTCCCATATCTCCTTGGTAGATTTGCAGTTCATAACTTTAGCAGACTCAGCATCTGTCAATGCTGAAATGATGACATTTAAGGCCTTCCCATTTATCTCAAACTGCCTTAACTCCTCTGGGGTTGGGTCTTTACCTTCTTCCGGAGCCACAAAACCCTCCTGTACACATTTCACCATGTTCATGCCCATTATTGCAAATACCACTTGCATTCTTACTCTCCACATATGATAGTTGGCTCCGTTGAAGATTGGAACTTTCTTACTGTAAGTGGTGCTAGTGCTGGTACCGGCTTCCATTTCTCAGTATGCTGAACAAGTCAAACTTCTAGATCCCTTCAAACTAGTACACCAAGCTGTTAAGCTTCAAACTGGTGAACCTGTGCTCTGATACCAATTGAAGTTCTCGACTTCTCCCTAGGATCTACTAGTTTGTGATACTGAGAGGGGGGTGAATCAATATCACCACAATTTGCAATTTGCAGGTAAGTGAACAACTTCGACCTCTTCTTAAAAGCAAACTCTTTCTCAGACTCGACTAAGGTAGATCTATTGCTACCTATTAATCATAATAGTCCCTAAAGTCACCTTTCAGACATCTTACCTAATAGACAATTCAGATGTTCTTGTTTAGGCTTTCGTTGGGTTATGGGTTGGCTAATACTTTACCTGCGTTCATAACTCAATTCAAAACACAGAACGTAAAACAAATTAAGGACACACGAGATTTACGTGGTTCCGTCAACGTGACGTACATCCATGGTGGTAGGGACTCTCCCTTACCGAGACTATCCACTATACTTAAGAATTCTAGTTACAATGGATGTCTTAATCCTCTGCTCCTTTCACTATTGCAAATACTAAGCAAGCACAATACAAAGAGTGTCACTTACTGTGTCTACCCTTCTTCTAGCTTGTCTTGCCTCTGTTGAATTGAAAGGCTACTCCATTGCCACTTAGAAGTTCACCGCAACGCTCTCTAACCTCTCTTAAAGAAATCTGGAAATACATTGAGTCTTTCCGATACTTCGCCGAATTCCTTCTCTAGGTTGTCTCACACAACTCCTACTTTCACCGTCTCACGGTCTCACCCGTCTCCTTGTCTCATGGCTTGCCTTATGTTTCTGGTTTGCCGTTCCATGTCTCATGCACGTTTCTGGTTTGCACCACTTACTGGTCTCGCGCTGACGCACATTCTAGTCTCTCTCACCATCCAGCCGAATCTGTCTCACCGTCCAGCCGGATCTATCTCACTGTCCAGCCAGATCTCTCTAACCGTCTAGCCGGATCTCTCTCACCATCTAGCCAGATCTCTCACCGTCCAGTCAGATCAAGCCATCGCACGTTCTGGTCTCCTCGCCATCTAGCCGGATCTCTCACCGTCTAGCCAGATCAAGCCATCGCATGTTCTGATCTCCTTGTCGTCCAGCCGGATCTCTCACCATCCATCCAGATCAAGCCATCACACGTTTTGGTCTCCTCACCATCCAGCCGAATCTGTCTCACTGTCTAGCCAGATCTCTCTCACCATCCAGCCGGATCTCTCACCGTCTAGTCGGATCTCTCTCACCGTCTAGCCAGATCAAGCCATCGCACATTCTGGTCTCCTCGCCGTCCAGCCGGATCTCTCTCACCGTTCAGCCGAATCTCTCACCGTCCAGCCGAATCTCTCACCGTCTGGTCAAATCTCTCTCACTGTCCAGCCAGATCAAGCCGTCGCACGTTCTGGTCTCCTCACCGACCGCTGGTGTGCCGGTGGTGTGCCGTTCCTCACAGGTTTCTCTCTCTTGCCGGTGGTGTCTGTTTTCCTGTTCAGCCCCTGTTCTGCCCTGTTGTCTCCTCGCCGACTGTTGGTGTGCCATTTCTCACGGGTTTCTCTCTCTTGTCGATGGTGTCTATTTTTCCATCTAGCCCCTGTTCTGCCGTGTTTAATTTTTCTCTCATCCAATGGCTTCTCTCTTTGGTCGGTTGGTTGTCTAGGTTTTCTGTTCATTTTGCTCAATTGCCTGACATTTTTTGTTGTCTTCCAATGACCTTTATATACTCATTCATGACACCCTAATAGGGCTTACTTGCGGCGAATTTATTGTCTTGTCCTTCCATGTGGCTTTTACGTTCTTACCCCTCTATGTGGCTTTTACCTTCTTGCCCTTCCATGTGGCTTTACTTTCTTACACACTTAAACCCAGTTGACAACAATTACAACCCATACAAGACTACGGGAACAACATTATCAATTTGACTTAAAAGAGAAAAAAAGACTTAATTCATTGGTAACTATCTCATCTTTTAGTATAGTTTGTAATTAAATTTAACAACCTATGATGTATTTTGGGAATTCAAAATTTTAAAAAATTTATATTATTATGTATTTATTTGAAAAACTTTCATTTAATTTCCAATAATAGTATCAGAGTCTGATTTGCTTGTTAAATATAATTTAATTTTATGTTTAGTTGTTATTGATTGATAATGTAATTGATTTATATGTTTATTTAGTGTTATTATAAGTTTACAATTAATTCCTTGTTTTTTGTTGTCTTCTAATGGCCTTTATATACTCCTTCATGACACCCTAATAGGGTTTACTTGCGGCGAATTTACTGTCTTGCCCTTCCATGTAACTTTTACGTTCTTACCCCTTTATGTGGCTTTTACCTTCTTACCCTTCCATTTGGCTTTACTTTCTTGCATACTTAAACCTAGTTGACAACAATTACAACCCATACAAGGCTATGGGAACAACATTATCAATTTGACTTAAAAGAGAAAAAAAGACTTGATTCATTGGTAACTATCTCATCTTTTAGTATAGTTTGTAATTAAATTTAATAACCTATGATATATTTTGGGAATTCAAAATTTTAAAATATTTATATTATTATGTATTTATTCAATAAACTTTCATTTAATTTCCAATAATAGTATCAAAGTCTAATTTGCTTGTTAAATATAATTTAATTTTATGTTTAGTTGTTATTGATTAATAATTCAATTGATTTATATGTTTATTTAGTGTTATTATAAGTTTACAATTAATTCCTTATTTTGGTTTTTGATTAAACACATAAAAAATGAACAAAAGAAAGAATCAACATTTTGTCACATCGTGCATAAGAGAAAAGTTTTCTTTTGTGTGTCATGGTTTTAAGAAACAAAAAGAAAAGAAAAAGGGGCTAATATTAATTTGGGCATTACTATGCATTGTTGGGTAATTGACCATGGTAGTGTTAATGGCTCTAATGAAAGCCATATTGGGTCGCAAGGCCAAGCCTTGTGTGGCATGCATGCATGCGTAATTATACCCATGGTGGTAGCAAGGCATGGCTTTCCTACCGTGTGGTGGCTATTGCTTTTGACAGTAGCTTATGTGCCTACAAGTTGATGGTTACTTGAGTCATGGTTAATGAATGTTGTAAACATGCTCCCATTGCATTAGGAAACATTTCTATGAGTAAGAGAGATGTCAAATTAGCACAACAATAAGTTCAGTTTGATTAGATTTTTAAGATTCTAAATTATTTAGAAGTGGAACACTTAATTCAATTAAGTTATTGAATTAAAAGAATTTTAATTCAAATATAATTTTAAAATTATTTTCTACATTATAAATAGTATTTGACTAAAATTGAAACTTCCTAATTGGATTGGGATTGAGCACTTATAATTGATTAGATTACTTGTTGAATTAAAAAACTATATTTTAATTTCATTAGGACTTTTATTTGTATAGGTAAGTTAAACACTAAATTTTCATATCAATAATTAAAATTAAACATATATTTACTTTTATGCATATAATCTGAATATGATCACATGATAGAGGATTATAAGCTTATAGACCCATGTCATTATTTTTATTAACATGAATGAATATAATTTTTGTAGTATAGAGATTGATTTCTGTGCCCTTCTCTTATTTTCTAGTCATAAATTCTATTCTTATTTAAACTCTTCTTAAATGTAACTTGATGTTTCTCTCACAATTATGTAAAAGTTATATAATTAAAGAATTTAGGATTAAGATGGGCTATCTATTTGTAACTATGAAGATCTAAATGAAGGTGTCAAGGGAGAAAAATTAAGAAGATGTTTCTATTATATAGATTCCCTAATACATCTCTTATGGATCCCATCTAATCTTAGTATGTCCATCTTAAGATATCAATAGGAGTACGATTATAGGGTTTGGTATATCATTGCCATTAGCACATCTTAATTTGTACATTAGATCTTTCCAATTTAAGGACATATGTCTACTAAGCCCCAATCCCTTCCCTTTTTTGACTCTCGGTACCTAGACACTTTGAATCAATCCTCTCCTTATATGTTAGCTAAAAGGGGTGGGTTTTCTCCTATTTTCTTAGGTAGTTATACTACAGTCTTTGCTTGTCTATCTCATCTCATCTTAATTCAGTTATACTTGTATGTAGCCAACCATGTTTTTAATGGTTGACATAGATCTTATAAGACCCACCATCACTACGAAAAAACCCCCTCCCTTTTCCTTTGTTATTGAGAAGAGTAAGCAACCTCTATTAACAAAGGACCTTGAGTAAAATTTCTTATGTCATGTAAAATATCCATCAAGCAATCTAGTCCAGTTAACTCCTTGAAGTGGCTTGTCAACCTTACTTTTCCTCCATCAAAATAATGCTCTTCACCAAATGCCTTTTCTCGGGTTAGGGTAACACAGCAATGAACAGTTTGCTTCAATCCCTCAAGAGTAGGATATTGGCTAAGATAAAGCTAAGAGCTAACTCAGACCTTTTAGGTATCATCCCTTCTTTCCAAAAAGGAAGGAAAAAAAAAAAGAAAAGAAAAAATATAAGTGTTGTAAGACCTTATTCTTTTCTACTTGATGTTATTTTCCTCAATTTTCTTTACATTTAATTTAATTGCAAAAATGGCTTTAAAAGACTAATTTGCAATCCTCTAGAATTTGACCATTCATCTTCCCTAATAGCTTGAGCAAGATAACATAGTAGAGCCTATAATCATGCATATTTGAATATCATACTAGGATTGTATGCTATATATGTGATATATATTACAATTATGATGCTAATGCATGAGATAACTATAATTAACTAAATCCCTCAACTTAAATATTAAGTACATGATAAGAACATGGTGAGCTGGCTTTTATAATTATACAATAAGACCATAGTTTTGTTTAAAGAAAGTTTGCTAGGTTAGCTAAAAGCCTACTCAACCAGAATATGCCTGGTATGTATGCATGAAATTAATACACACTCTTTATATATATATATATATATATATATATATATATATACATATATATATTGCTAGATAAAAATAAGTAATAATTTGTCCATATATACAAAGCATAGTTGATGTGAACAACCTCATTAGACTAAATGTTTTAGATTAGTATAAAATCTTAAGAATTGTTCTCAAGTATGTAAAAAAGGATCTATGTCTTTGATAACGATCTTCCTACTTTTGGTGATGAGGAAGAAGTGGAGGCATATATTTAGCATAAGGATGATGATGATCATGCTGCATGTGTGATTTTAGCCTATATGTCTCTTAAACTTCAAAGGTAACATGAGAATATTATGAATGCTTGCACAATAATTCTGCATCTCAAGATGTTGTTTGATATAGAAACTAGGACTAAGAGATATGAGATCTTAAAGGAATTGTTCTAATGTAAGATGGTAGAAGGATTTTTAGTGAATGCTAATATCACGAAGATTAGCTACATTGAGAAATTGGCATGATTGAGTTTTACCATAAATTTAGAGTTAATATTAACCTAATCTTGTAGTCTCTACCTTAGGTTTGTTTATAGTTTATTGTGAACTTCTATATGAACAAGTTGGAAGTTACATTAGTTAAAATTATTGAATATACTTAAAACTAGAAAGAAAACTCTAAAGAAAGAGAAGACTCCTTTTCTTCTTGTAGATTCTTCCAATATGAAGAGCAAAAGGCCTAAGAAGAAGAACAAAAAAGGAAAGGCTTAAGCAACCAAGGCATTTTAATTGAGTGGTGATGTGAAAAAGACAAGAGCAAGAGCACTTGCCATCATTGTGGTAAAGAAGGCCACTAAAAAAGTAATTGCAAGATTTATCTTGCTAGACTAAAGGTGAAAAAGCTTAGTGAAGCCTTTGGTTTAGGTATGTTTATGATTGAGATAAATCTTTCTACTTTTGATTTTATTACTTAGATATTGGATTTAGATATTATTCTCATATTTGTTGAAATATGTAGGAAATCATCAAAAGTAGATGGTTAAACAAATGTAAGGAAGTTAATGGTTAAAGAAATGTGAGGTAAACCTATGATTTGTAAACAAAGCAAGAGTTGCTACATTAGCCATTGGAACTTGTAGTTTACTTTTTCTTTCTAGGCTAGTAATAAAACTAAAGAATTGTTATATGTTTCTATGCTTTCTAAAAACATCATTTCCATTACTAGTTTAACTTTAAATGAATTTACATTTACATTTAATGATAAAGGTTGTTCTTTTTAGAAAAAACATGTTTATTATAGATCTGATAATTATATAAACTTTTTATATAAGCTTAATCAAGGAAGGTTAAGTTATAGAATTGTTACTTGCATCTATTTGATTATGAATCATATAAAATATGTAAATCTTGTTTATTGGATAAGATAATTGAGATTTTTTTGAAAAGAAAAGGAGAACATGTTAATGAGTTATTAGGATTGATACATATAGATATATGTGGTCCTAGGCAACACATGCAAGAGGTGGTTTGTCTTATGTCATTGCATTTACAAATAATCAATTAAAATATGGTTATGTGTATTTAATGAAATACAAATTTGAATATTTTGAAAAATTTAAAGAATTGAGAAATGGAGTAGAGAAACAAACTAGTAGAAGTATTAAAATCCTATGATTAGATTGAGGAGGTGAATACTTAAGCTAAGAGTTTGGTGGTTACTTCAAAGAGAATGAGTTTTTCTCTCAATGGACATTTACTTAAACACCACAACATAATTATGTTTTAAAAAGAGGAAATATAACCTTATTAGATATGGTTTGATCCTTGATGAATCAAGTTGATATTCCTTTATCTTTTTAGGTTTATGCCCTTAAGATTGCTACTTGCCTTCTTAATAGACTTTTGTCCAAATTTGTTGACAAGATGCCATATGAGATATACAATGGTAAAAGACCAAACTTGTCATGTCTAAAGATTTAGGATATGAAGCTTACATAAAGCGTATGTCGTTTGAAAAATCCTGGGATCATACATTAAGACTACACATATTCTTTCATAGTCCTTTCCCTCCTAATTTTATGGGTTCATATGTTATGGACTTTCACATCATTTTACTAAATTAGATTTAGAGTTTTTTTAAGTTAAAAAATAAAAAATTAATTATTTTTTACCTTAATTTTTACTTATGTTTAATTATTTCACAACTTTTACTAATTAGTTCTTTAAAATAAATATGAGTAAACTCTTTAGTTGTTTTTTGTCCCACAAAATGATAGATTAATTAAACTAGAAACTTTTAATGCCTTTCAAGTGTTTGGCCAACAGTTTCCTAAATATATATATAGCAAATGAAAGGGTGCAAAAAGAAAATATCAGAGCGAGAAGAAACTAAAGCAAGCATTAGGTACACATGGCTAGCAATATTGTAATAGGGAGACTTTTGGCGTTGGCATTTGCAGTCATGCTCATACAATCCGCAACTGAAGTGCAAGCCTTAAGTTGTGTACAAAATTGTATCATTGGATGTCCTGGTGCATTTTCTGAGGCATGTATTCCTCAGTGTGTTGCATGGTGTAGTAATAAACCACCCGCAGCAGGTATTCTCATTAACTAACCTTTTGTTTTTCATTTTTCTTTTGGAAGATCAAAAAATTATAGACAAAGTTGGACTCATCTCCTTTACGAGAGTATTACATGGACAAAATGTATAGGATATATATGCAGAAAACGAAAAATGAATGGTAAGTTGCATGAACATAAAATAGCAGAAATATGGATAATTTGCCTAGTGGCATAGGCAAAGGGAGAATGGGGTAGATTAGGCAAAAAGTCCCACGTTCACCTTTCTCTAGGTGCATTCCATCTTTAAAGTGGGCAATCATGCCTCAGATAACTATAGCACCAATGAATCCTTAACCATACCTCAGCTCACTCAGTAGTAATTGAATTATCTGATAGATTTGCCCCCTTGGGCTATAAACTTGGCCTGGCAGGAAGCAAGCCCAAATGGACTATTGCATGTATGTGCTATCAATTCAATTGCACCATGCGTTCCGTTCCATTCTGTGTTCAATTAGTTATGCAGATTAAACTCCACGTGGGAAGCTGTTCAATTTATTGAATAAACATTAAATGTCCATTTTTATTAGTACATTATTTCAGCAGTTTTATAGGAAAATGGAATATCAAGAGTCAGCAGTTACTCTTACGGGTGATAATGGGTTTTAATTGTGGTTTATGGCTATTAATAGAATTGCCTATAAATAAAAAGTTGTATTGCTTGTAAGTATGATACAAAATTGAGAATAAAGCCTCTCTCCACAAAATTATTTTCTCCACAAGTCCATAGTTTGCAGCCAACAATTTTTTTTCACAAATTGGTATCAGAGCCGATGGGGAGTGTCATCAATAATGTACCGCTGCCCCAATTAACGAAGGTGAACTACGAGAATTGGAGCATCCAAATGAAAGCTCTTCTCGGTTCTGTGGATTGTTGGGAGGTGGTTCAAGAAGGTTTTGAAGAACCAGAATCTACCGCAGGATATACGGCGGCTCAAAATAAGGTGTTGAAAGAAACGTGATCAAAAGATAAGACGGCATTGTACATGCTGTTCCGAGCTGTTGATGAGTCGGACTTTGAGAAGATTGCGAGTGCGAAAACTTCAAAAGAAGCGTGGGACATCTTGGAGACTGCATACAAAGGAGCCGACCGAGTTAAACAAGTTCGCCTTCAAACTCTTCGCAGCGAGTTGGAAGGCATGAAGATGAAGGAGTCGGAAGGTGTGTCCGATTACATCACGCGTGTTCAAACCGTGGCGAATCAACTCAACCGAGATGGAGAAAAGTTGTCCGATGCGCGGGTCATGGAGAAGATTCTGAGGTCGATAACCGACAGTTTCGAGAATGTGGTATGTGCCATAGAAGAGTCAAAGGATCTAGCAATGTTCACGGTCGACGAGCTTGCCGGTTCCCTTATGGCACATGAATATCGTAAGAAGAAGAAGAAGGAGGAGACACTTGAGCAGGCACTTTAAACCAAAGCATCGATCAATGACGAAAAGATACTCTATTCTCAAAACTTTCGAGGTAAATGGCGTGGCCGTGGTGGTCGAGGAAATAGTCGCAGTGGGAAAAGCCGCGGTCAAGAAGGGTATCATGAGGAGAAAGGGCAATCAAACCAACAGAATTGGCGTGGAAGAGGATGCGGTCGTGGAAGAGGCGGTCGGTCAAATTATTCCAACATCGAGTGCTACAAGTGTGGCAAATATGGTCACTATGCGAAGGATTGCAATTCCGATAAGTGTTACAATTGTGGAAAGGTGGGGCATTTTGCAAAAGAATGTCGAGTCAAGGAAAAGGTGGAAGAGACAACCAACCTAGCCACGGAAGATGAGGTGAAAGAAGGTTTTCTCTTAATGGCATATAACAAAGTCAACACCGACAACGACACGGTGTGGTACCTTGACACGGCTGCAAGCAACCATATGTGGGGGCACGAGCATTATTTCAATGAGATGCGAAAGGTTGAAGCTGCATCTGTATCATTTGGAGATGGCTTGAAGGTTGAGGTCAAAGGCCAAGGTACGATTTATTATTTACAAAAGGATGGTTTAGTTGGGTCAATCCAAGATGTGTATTACATACCAGACCTCAAGAGCAATATTTTAAGTATGGGGGGCAACTCATGGAGAAAGGTTATTCGGTTTTTATGAAAGACCGGATATTACTATTGAAAGACAAGCAAGGGCATTCAGTCGCTCAAGTTGAAATGGGGAGAAATTGGATGTACAAACTGAATTTGAGAAGTGTACGAGAAAAATGTTTGCAAGTCAACATAGAAGACAAGGCGTCACTATGGCATCTCCGTTTTGGTCACCTACATCATGAAGGCCTAAACAAGTTGGCAAAGAAGAACATGGTGCACGGACTACCGGACATGGAATACGAGGGAAAATTTTGTGAAGAATGTGTGTTTGGAAAGCATGCGAGAATGTCGTTTCAAAAGAAGGCAGAATATCGGGCTAAGCAACCTCTCAAGTTGATTCATTCCAACATATGTGGACCAATCACCCCCGAATCTTTCAGCGGCAAAAGGTATTTCATTTCCTTTATTGATGATTTCTCACGAAAAACTTGGGTTTATTTTCTAAAAGAAAAATTCGAGGCATTCGAGGTGTTCAAAAAATTCAAAGTGCTGGTGGAAAAGGCAACCGGTAGACACATCAAATTTGTACGATCCGATAGAGGTGGTGAGTACACTTCGACGGTTTTCATGGAGTATTGTGAGGAGCAAGGCATAAGGCGATTTCTAACCGCACCGTACTCTCCACAGTAAAACGGTGTGGCCGAGAGGAAGAACTGGACCATTCTCGACATGGTTCAGTCAATGCTCAAGAGCAAGAAAATGCAGAAGGAATTTTGGACGGAAGCCGTGCAATGCGCCGTCTATGTTCAAAATCGGTGTCCACATGCGAAGTTGTATGATCAAACACCACAAGAGGCATGGAGCGGACAAAAACTGACAGTCTCTCATCTCAAAGTATTCGGCAGTTTGGCCTAGCACACGTGCCGGATCAGCGAAGAACAAAGCTCGAAGACAAAAGCAAAAGATATATTTTTATTGGGTATGATGAGAAAACAAAAGGATACAAGCTATTCGACCCGATAAGCAAGAAGATTCTAGTGAGCCGTGATGTACGAGTTCATGAAGCAAATGAGTGGGATTGGAATAAAGCAACAGAGGATATCATCAAAGTTGGAGAATCATCAACTGCTATATCAACAACCATACCGGAAAATTCTGAAACTATTGATGATGAAGATGAACCGCGACAACCCAAAATGCGAAGTTTACAAGATTTGTATGATTCGACAAATGAGGTACACCTTGTATGTCTTTTGGTGGATTCCAAGAATATAAGTTTTGAACAGGTGGTGCCAGACAAGAAGTGGCAAACTGCCATGGACGAGGAGATTAAAGCAATAGATCGTAACAACACATGGGAATTAGCAGAATTGCCGAAAGGAACTCAGCCCATTGGTGTCAAGTGGGTGTTTAAGAGAAAGATGAATGCTCAAGGGGAGATAGAACGGTATAAGGCGAGACTTGTAGCAAAGGGATACAAGCAAAAGGCGGGAATCGACTATAACGAGGTGTTTGCTCCCATTGCAAGAATGGAGACAATCAGATTGCTCATTTCACAAGCGGCTCAATTCAAATGGCCGATATTACAAATGGATGTCAAGTCGGCATTCCTGAATGGTGTGCTTGAAGAAGAAGTTTATATCGAATAACCACCTGGGTACATGAAAATCGGAGAAGAAAAGAAGGTGTTGAAATTGAAGAAGGCACTTTACGGGTTGAAGGAAGCACCGCGGGCGTGGAATACTTGTATCGACACATACTTCAAGGAGAACGGGTTTGAGCAATGTCCCTACGAACATGCCCTTTATGTGAAGAAGAGTGGAGGTAATATGTTATTTGCTGCTCTTTATGTTGATGACCTCATTTTTATGGGGAATAATAATGAAATGATACAAAAGTTCAAGAGCACAATGACACAGGAATTCGAGATGATAGATTTGGGCTTGATGAAGTTTTTCCTTGGTCTGGAGGTAAGACAAGGAAAGACGGGTATCTTTGTATCCCAGGAGGCATATACAAAGGAGATTTTGAAGAAGTACAAGATGGAGTCTTGCAATCCGGTTTCAACACCAATGAAACCGGGTGCAAAACTCTCTAAGTTTGATGGAGGAGAACAAGTCGATGCAAGCAAATACCGGAGTTTAGTGGGAAGCCTTCGCTATCTCACATGCACAAGACCGGACCTTGCATTAAGTGTCGGCATTGTAAGTCGGTTCATGGAGGAGCCAGTTTATTCACATTGGAAGGTGTTGAAGCGAATCCTACGGTACATCCAAGGAACAGTGTCACTCGGGTTATTCTATACAAATGCGGCAGATTACAAGTTGGTCGGGTACTCCGACAGCGATTGGTGCGGAGACTTGGACGATCGGAAAAGCACATCGGGTTATGTGTTTTTTATGGGTGACACGGCGTTTACCTGGCTTTCAAAGAAGCAACCGATCGTGATACTCTCGACATGTGAAGCTGAATATGTGGCAGCATCTTTGTGTGTACGTCATGCGATATGGCTCAGAAATTTGTTGGGCAAGTTGGAGCAACAACAACTCGGTGCAACTGTGATACGAGCTGACAACAAATCAGCAATTGAGTTGAGCAAGAACCCGGTGAATCATGAGAGAAGCAAGCATATTGACGTTCGCTTTCACTTCATCCGAGATCAAGTGAAGGAAGGAAGTGTGGAATTAGTGCACGCGGCAAGTCGGGACCAAGTCGCGGATATCTTCACGAAACCGCTACCGACGATACTTCTCGACAACTGCAAAAGATTGATCAGCGTGAAAGATGGCAGAAGCATTTAAGTTTATGGGGGAGTCTTATTGAATAAACATTAAATGTCCATTTTTATTAGTATATTATTTTAGCAGTTTTATAGGAAAATGGAATGTCAAGAGTCAGCAGTTACTCTTACGGGTGATAATGGGTTTTAATTGTGGTTTATGGCTATTAATAGAATTGCCTATAAATAAAAAGTTGTATTGCTTGTAAGTATGATACAAAATTGAGAATAAAGCCTCTCTCCACAAAATTATTTTCTCCACAAGTCCATAGTTTGCAGCCAACAATTTTTTTTCACACAATTTGTGCCACTAGTGGAACCATATTCCAAGCAAACTGTATAATTTCAAATTTCAGTGATGCAGTAATCTATATAATCTGTTTGTCTTTTTCTTCATTTTTTTGTAAATGTATACCAAAGGCCATTATTTATGATATAGGATGAAAATTACTTAATCAGAGCTAAAATTTTCCCACCAGAGTATATTCTTGCTATGTGCAGAAAAGAAACATTATTGCTGGATACCTTCCTACCTACGGTATCCCAAAAATCTAACATTGGTTGGGTTCATATTACAACTGCATCTTGCAAGATTACACATATCTTTCTAGTTGTAAGAGCAACTCAAGCGGCTTCCCTTGGATAATCAATCCTTTGTTGGGGCTTTGGGGGATTTTCTTCTTCTTGTTTTTTATTTTTATTTTTACTTTTTCCTTCCCTATTCTTTTCTTTTCTTGTTTTAGGTTGAATCATGCATCCAAACAAATTAATGTTCTTCCCCCATCCATCCTAGGCAGATTGTTATTCCCAACTAAGGACTCCTGCATAACAGATGCTAGGTTATCATTTCCTCCTTTAAAGTATTTATCCTCACATTTTCTACTCTGTCATTGTCTCTTTTTACTTCTATATCAAATGCATCTCCAAGGGTCTGAGATTTGGACCTGAAACCTGCATATATAACCTATGGTATCGGCCTTATAACCTCCTCTCTTTTGCCAACATTTCCTCCCTTGAGAACTGAAGCAATGCCTCATTGATTCTGATTTGGCCTTCTTTTACCAACTTCCCTGGTATGAACACAGAATATCTTGAATAATTCTCCAGAAAGTACCACACATATTGCAAATATGCAGAGCCTGGATCAAATAACACTGGGATGCAGCCTGCCAAAATGGATTCAAACGTTGATCACCGAGTTAATGAATCTCCAGGAGGCTGCAAGCAGAATACCAGGTCCCGAAACAACCTGATCACCTCCACCGGGTTCTCACACTTGATTCCAGGAAAGTTGCAATCTAATAGCTTACAAATACTCCCCAAAGCTAAACAATGGTCGATGATCTCAACACGGATAGAATCATTCCTACCTGGTCAAGGGGCGCCTGCAAAAGAGAACAAGTATTGTCTTTCCTGTTTTCTTATTCTATTTTGCCATCGAAGTATCTCAATCTCACTCGAAGGATGGAAATGTGCGGGGTATGGCAATGCAAATTCGTTTCCCCTAGAAGTTGATTCAATTGACAATATTGTCATGTTCATGGCTTCAGGCAGATTCAGCAGCTTACTTTCCCAATATGAATCGGTATCAGATCGCCTGTGAATATCCCAAGCAATCCTTCCAGTGACAAAGAAATGGTCTCTACCCCACATTCTTTTCCACTCAGGCCTTTCTGCCACCCACTTCACCAAATCAAGTCCCAGTGCATCTCTGGTCGATGCATTGTGAGTCCAAATGTATCGACCAACATCAAGGCCCACATAAAATGGAACAAAAATGGTAGAAGCCAATGAAGAATCATTAGTCAAGCACCTGTAATTCTTCATTCTGTTATGAAACAAAATTTCTAGAACAAATAGGTTTGTCTGAAACCAGCATTTCTCCAATATAACCCCACTAGGATTCTCAACCTGATGACCAAAGCCTGAATTTTTGAGGTATGGGCATGTCTCATACCATGGCTTGAGTAGCCAGCTGCAATTTTTTATCACATCATCATTGAATTTCTACAGAAGATCATGAACGTATATGTATTGATCCAAGCAAGAATCTGCCACTTCATTGCCAGCCCACTCGATTACTTTGTTGACAGGAATATGTTTATGAGACATGACAAAGCTGACATAGCTATTTGGAGCCCAACAATGGAAGAGAAGGGGTAAGGGCAAGGGCAAGGGCAAGGTGTTGAGAGACAAATTCTGGGTTATAATCTTTAAAGACAATATGAAAAATAAGGAAAATTAACTAAAGATAAGGGCACCAAATTTTTGTGTTTAGATTAATTTGACTTATGTATATAAGTAAAAGTGGAAGCAAATATATGTAAAATAGAGAATATAATAAAACCCTTCTTAAGCCAATTGACAATAACTCAAATAATGGATATGAAGTTTTAACTCTCTTAATTTTATTAATTTTTACAGCAAACTATATTACTCTTTATTTATAAAGAATAAAATCAATTAACTCTACTCAATTTCTTAATGTAAGACTTTAGTCATCAACTTAACAAATTTTCACCTTACCTTAAGTCTCACATGCAGATATAATAACAATATTTCACCTTCTCCACAAATTTCCAAATCATCATACCACGTCAATTAAGTTCAAGCATTACTTGAACTTAACAATTGAAAAAGGCATTGTAAATATATCTGCAAAATTGTTTCTTTTACTAATTTTCTTAACTGAAACTTTCTTCTCGACAATTGTCTCTCAAATAAAGTGATACCTCATGTCAATATACTTCGTCTTCTCATGATACATCTGATCCTTAGTCAAGTGTATTGCACTTTAATTGTCATAATGAATGGTAACAACATCTTGACGTAGACTAAGCTTAGCATACAAAGTTTTCAACTATAAGGCTTCTTTGATTGCCTCAGTCATTGTCATGCATTTTGTTTTAGTAATGGACAAAACAACAACATGTTGTAGAGTAGCTTTGCAACTAACAGCAAAACCACCAATGCAAAATACATAACCTATCAGAAATCTTCTTTTATCAAGATTAGCAACGTAGTCAGAATTAATAAAACCAACCAATGCGTTTAAATTTTTACCAAACTCCAAATATGCATCCAAAGTACCTTGCAAATATCTAAGAATCTATTTCACAACTTGTCAATGTGATTTGCCTAGAGAAGACATACCTACTAACCACATTAATTACTTGTAAAATATCTGCACATGTACAAACCATCACATACATAAGACCGCTAACAACACTTGAATATGGAACTTTTTCCATATATCTTTTCTCTTCATCTGACTTTGGTGACTAAATAGTTAATAATCTAAAATGATTGGCAATGGGAGTACTAACAGGTTTGACAATTTTCATTCCAAATCGTTTCAAGACCTTTTTAGCATAATTCTTCTAGGTTAAATATAACTTACCACCTTCACGATTCCTTTTGATTTTCATATCAAAAATTTCCTTTGTTGAAGCTCCCAAGTCTTTCATCTCAAATTCACCATTCAAAAACACTTTTAAAGTACGAATTTCTAACAAATTCTTGGTCGTAATGAGCATGTTGTCAATATAAAGCAACAAGTAAATGAACAAGTCATCATCTAGCTTCTAAAAGTAAACATAACTATCATGCATGCTTTTAGAATAATCATAATTTAGTATAAAGGAATCAAATCTCTTATATCACTATCTTGGAGATTACTTTAACTCATACAAGGATTTCTTGAGCAAATAAACATAGTTGTCTAAAGGAATCATGAAGGACCTTTTATATCACTATCTTGGAGACTGCTCTTTGTATATTTGCTCCTCAGGCTCACCATGTAAGAAAGCTATCTTAGTGTCAAGTTCTCTAACAAATCATACATGGCCCACCAAAGCAAGCAAGACATTCATTGAACTATTTTTAACAATAGGTGAAAAAACATCATTAAAGTCAACACTTTGTACTTAACTAAAACCTTTTGTAACCAAACATGCCCTGTACCTTACATCTTTAACCCTTGGTATACCTTTCTTCATTTTGAAGATCCATTTGCAGCCAATGATTCTTTTTTCTGAAGGTGGCTTCACAAAAATCCATGTACCATTCTTGTGGAGAAATTCTATTTCTTCATTCATTGCAACTAACTACCTAGATGAGTCAACACCTAAGATTGCTTCTAAATATGTAGATAATTTGCCATTTTCACTAGTCTCCTATGTAACTGAATGAGTATAAGTAATATAGTCATTATATCTCCATAGTAGTCAAATCTCACTTCTTGGTCTATCTTTGCCTATAAAATGATCCTCCTTTTTATCTTTAGAAGAATTTGCAATATCTAATGAATTTGATTGAATGTGAGGACTCCGTTATTGAGCATCTCGATTCACAACTTCAAACTCCACCTGTTTGTATGCAATGTCACCTTTACCTACATCAAAAGAAATAGAGGACTCTCTTTTTGGATGTAACATAGAGGATTCATCAAATATAATATCTCTGCTAATTACAAATTTTGGTGGATCAAGATACCAAAACAATATCCCTTCACTTTAGATGCATGTCCAAGCAAAACGCACATTTTAACTCTAGGTTTCAATTTTCTATCATTAACTTGCATATATATGGGATATCCAAATATCTTCAAATCAAAGTAATTAGTAAGAATATTTGACTAAATTTTCTTTAGAGTCTTGAACTTTATAGATATTAAAGGTGCACGATTAATGGACTAAGGGCTCATGGAGTTTTAATTTCATTAATTTTATTGATTTTACATCAAACTATATTACTCCTTATTTATAAGGAATAAAATCAACTAACTCAAATTAATTTCTCAATGTGGGATTTTAGCTACCAATTTAACATCATCTTTGCTTTGGAAGGCTATATAATTTTTTCGTTTCTCCAATGTAATGCATACAACCCAAAAGTAATGGCACATAGTGAAATTAGTCAAACATGCTCATTACTCACCCTTGATTGATCAATATATGATTTGATACATTCCATGGATTCTCACTCTTTTAAGCTCCCACTAGCTTTTATGTGCCATGATGCTAAATCATATCCAGGGAAGAGTTGCCTACAAGCATCAAAAGAAAGTCAAGATAATTTCCTAATTAAGTTAGACACAAGTGAGACATTTTTGCCTAAAAGGGGTTTTTATCAAGTGAATGCAAATTCATTAAGCTTCAGCTCAACTTAAGTTTTGCATTGGTTATTAGTTTTTAACTTTTCTGATCGAAGCTACTATGCTAGTGATCCTCTGCTAGGATGGTCAATTAACATTGTAAATTTTCACAAACTCTTGTTGTCTAGCTTCTTCTTCTTCTTGTTTGTTTTTTTTTTTTCCCACTAGAAGCATCCATAAGAAGGCAAATGGGAACATACCTTGTACAAGGGAGACTTGGATGTAGGGTGGGGTTCAATTATCATTGAGATGATATTATGAGGTTTATTAACTAACATGCTCAATAATTTCTATTTGTGATTCAAAGAACAATGTGTTGTTTGACAAACCAAAGCCCTTTTTGGCAACTTTGAACAAGCCAAAATGGGGGCAAAAGAACATCATGCTAGTATAGAAATTGGTATATAAAGAAAGCTACAAGAAAATGAGTTTTAACCAATAAAGGGACTACTAAATTTCCATTGAATTGATTACTAGTACGTCAATAAAGAATAACAAAATATTTAATCTTACAATTACAAGTGGGAAGAACTGAAAAGATAATAATCTTCCCTTACATATCAATTTTAAAAAAATACCAAGAACTTGAATTTTACCTAATACAAAATTTAAGTGTAGGATGACAATAGACATTGATCATTTTTTTTCTGCATTTTTTTCTCCATTACAAAATGCTATGAACATCAACCAAGTTTTTTCTCCATTAGACAGTATAATAATTTCTCAATTAAAGTGATCTCTGTTATTTTTCTTGAAGGTTCTATATTCTTCATTTGAAATGATAAATTAACTATAGCAAGACAAGGGTGCAAAAGGAAAGATGTTCTCATTCTCCAACACAATTTGCATGAAAGAGGACAAGTTAGGGTCGTGAGAATGATAGAGTAAATGGTACCAGTAGGAAATTTCAACTATAAAGTCAGGTTAAGGATATAGAACAAGTAAAAATCTTGAGGAAAATTTGGGTCATTTACAAGTAGTTGATACAAATAAAGTTGTGGCACTTGTATGCTCCATTGTATCCACATTTTGGATCCCTCCAAAGCAAAGATGGCCATCCTGCTGTATTAATTACTTGTCCATGGTTCATCTAGATTCCACAGGCCACCCCATATAGCCCATCCTCTGTTACAGAATCTGCCCAAGGTGCAACCTACATCACTTGCACTATTGAAACTTTTAATTTCATCTTCTGCTTTTTGTTTCTCTTGCTCTTGTTGATCCTGATTCTATTGTTTTTGATTTAAAACTTGACCTTTTTGCTTCTCTTATATTTAAAAAGTATCTCTCTTTGTTCTTGAAATGGGGTGTCCACTAGTTCTTTATCTCATTGTCTGTCTGGCCAGGCAAGAGTCTGGCAATAGTTATCTACCTGCATAAAAATTATAGAAAATAACTACAGTTTTGCTGAAGCAGCTCGTCTCTGTAACCAAAAAGTGTCTCACTAGTACTTCAGGGGAACTATGAATAACAATATAGTATCTAACTACAACTTGAACTTAAAGGTGCAATTTGAGAGAGATGCATTACTTGTTAACCCCAGAAAGCGTGCAGCTCATTAATAATTCACTCCTCTAGATGTGTAATTAGACCTCTTTTAAGGCCAGGCAGCACAGGCTCAAGGTAATTTACCCAGCTCAGTCTACCGCTCTTGCCACTCCTGTTTAAGTCTGGCAGCAACACAGCAGTAACACAAGTTCTTAAATCAAAATCAGAGAAAAAAAATTGCAGAATTGCTCCTTTTAAATTGTAAATGACGATAATAAATGCCTGACCAGTGCACCTGGCCATGGAACTCCACCTTCCTTCTCAATACAACTTCACATATTCACTAAGCAACTTATCCTCTTTAGGAGTCCAAAGATCCTACCTCCACCCTTTCTCAGAACCCTCCCAACTGATCATGGCTATGGTTGTTATTCCACTTTCACTACTTTTCACAATAAGACAACAACATTCAGGGCTTTAACCCCTGTGCCTACAACAAATCCAGTAAAGTATAAATAGTGCTTGCAGTAATTTGATAGCTAAATTTGCCAAAAGACCTGCAAAATATTCATGAAAACAGAAATTAAAGGTTCATCAATATTCACCAAAGAGCAAGCATAGGATTCTCTACTAGAAAATATTGTAGATTGAAAAAGACAACTACAGACCCACTCAAAGTGCAAGGGGTCGCTGTAAATATGGTAAATCCTACAAAACTGAAAATATGGCTAGGGATGTGAGCAATCTTAGGCCAGTCCTTAGACGTCAGTTACTCTTTTCTGGCTTCTGTTGGAAACCAGAGGACTCACCATTTTGGAAGCAATTTCTTTTCACTACTTGAGAGATCAAAAATACTTCAGCATTGATTTGCACAGAAAATGATTTATGCTATACTGAGGAAACAAAAAATTGAAATATCCCAGCCTGTGAATCTCACAAACCCAACACACTCTCAGATATATGAGAAACTCTCGTGGGACAAAATACATATAAGTGTTTTGCAAGAAGATGATGATACTAGTTTTGATGATACAATTTGGTAAGGAAAGATGCAATGCCAATTGAAGATGCCTACAATTTCTTTTTTCCCTTTTTTGAATAAAAATTAAAAAGAAATCTGTTAATTTGTAGGTAGAAAACAGCACTACAGGCTATATTTTTTAATAGAAACAAAATGGATGGAGATGGAGAACAAAAGAAGAGATCAGTGGGAGGAGGAACCTGCTGAAACAGGAATGGAAAGGTGGACAGATTCTTCTCTGATAAAATCAAAGTTTATAGCAGCCATCCCACTGGATGTCTTTTCTATCAACTGTGATGTTAGGATGTGGGCAATCTTGGGCCAATCCTCGCCCATGTTGTTTTTGCATCTCTTTGACAGTTGGGAACCAGCATAATTGTATAAATATTGTAATGAGGTGAGCTTGGGCATCCGCTCTGGCCAGGCGCCAAATTAGAGCAATCCAATATATTGAGTTTGTGCAGGACAATTCAATGCAGAAGAAGCCCTCCTTGGTAAGTTGCATGAACATAAAATATGAGAAACACCCATAATTTGTCTAGTGGCATAAGCAAACGGAGAATGGTGTAGATTAGGCACAAAGTCCCACATTCACCTTTCTCTAGGTGCATTCCATCTTTAAAGTGGGAATCATAGCAATGACTGTTGTAGTAACAATTTGAAATTTATTTGAAACAATATTTTGCTACTAATAAAATATATGTGAGACTAAAGTATAATATGTCTAGCATTTGTCTTTTATAAAGAAAGAGACTTGCTTATCTTTTGGTTGTTCTTCGATCTTATAATAATATCTTTTATGGATGCAGCTGAATTTGAAGGTATATCTCCAGCATGAAACCATGGGACTAAATGTAAGATTACTTTTCGGGCTCATTTAAATTTGCTCCTGATTATCTCTTCATGGCAATGAGGTTCTTAAGAATTTTGTCATTGTTGCAGTTGCAGAAGAGAAGGAAGTTAAAGGCATAAAGCAAATGGCAAAAGTAAATTAGAAATGTAAACTGAGGATGACAAAAGATTTCACGTTGTCTTCATGTTAAACGACGTCTCTTTTGTGTTTACGTGTGGATCATTGGAATGAAATGGTTTTGTCTCAAAATAATATGAAATGGGCTGATTGACTATCCATTGGTGTGTTTGTCGTTCATATATATATGTTTTTTTTATTGCTCTTAATCGGATTTGTTTTGGCACATCCAACAATTGTCTAAGGCACTCTAGACAAATATTGTTTTTGATTTATGTGTATGTAATCCGTCATACTTTATAGATTTCTAGTTTTTACACAGTAAACTGTTGTCTATAGTTGCAAAAAGCAGTTTGTCCATATGTTCCCATTTTCTTTTCAATTCAAGAAAGCATGTTAGCCATTTGCCTACTTAAAAGTAAACTAGATCATCAAAATTTCCATTGGTGGGGTGCCGGTCTAAGCTAGTTTCAGCCAAAAAGGTCATGGTTTCAGACAAACTTGGTAGCATCAATTATGGTTTCAAAAATAAAAACAGTTGCCTCAAATCCCCAATTTTATTTACCATATCAATCAAATTATAATATCATCAATTATTTAGAAAATAAGCAATAAAAATGTTTACATATGCTCCTTTCCACTGCATTTATGTCTAGCGTGTGTAAGATTTGTCAAGGAAATGATAATATGCAAGAAGACGCATTTTAGAGAAAAAAAAAAAAATGATATCACAAAAAGATAGTGTCAGCCTCATCAAATTGATGCTTCCCCTGCTTTTGTATTTGGATTTTTAAGACATCCTATTGCTAAGACATTCTTTTTTTCCTTTTCCTTCTCACCCCCTTGTTTTCATTGAGATTTTTAAGAAATTCTTGTGTTACAATGGTTTTTATATCCAGGACCTTTTGGGTCTCGGGCCTCTATTTTGACGATTAGGCTAAAGCGTTGGTCTCCTATGCAGTGTTCTTACGTGAATGAACATGTGCTGCCTCTATATTGTGTTATGTAATGTCGTATTATTACTTAAGTGACTCCTTCTATTTTATGCAAACTCAAAAGTAGTGACTGCGGGATCTTATTAAAATCAGTGAAATTTGATCTTAAATCTACTCCTTGTAAGATTCTTAGTTTTACATAAACTTCTTTAGGTTTCCTACTTAACAATAAGAATTGATTTTCCTCAGATATTTCTCAATTTACGTGATCCTTTTTTTTTTCAGATAAAAGGAAAAAAATATGAGTAATTTTTTAAAATAAAAAGATAAATTTTAAAATATTTTTTCTTTTTAAAAATAAAACGAATTATAAATATTTTTTTTCATAGATTTTAAAAATATATGAAAATTATTAAAATAAATTAGATAAATTGTAATACACTTTGATTGTAATTAAGTAAATCAAATATATGTTAAAATTCTAATTTTATTAAAAAAAATTATAAATTAATTGTTAAAGTTGATGTCAAATAGAATAATACATTAGAATTTGTTAGGAAAATTGGAAATTGAATTAATTACTTAAGTATTCTAAAAATTAAGCAAATATTGTTACAAAATAATATCATCAATTTTTTCTCAGTTTTGATAGTATATATTTAAATATTTTTATTAGACTCGTATGATATACAAATGTATCATATTTATTAAAAAGTGTATTTTTTGCTTGTATTTTATTTAAATGAGAAAAATAAAAAAAAAGATTTAAATTATGAGTTATATTTTCTTTCTAAGAAATAAAGGTAGAATTTAAAGATTTGTTTTCACTCAAAAAAAAAAAAAAAAGGGAATTTTAGACTTTTTTAGAAATTATTATTTTTTTATTTTCCTTAATTATAAATATTTATGTTATGAATATTTTTGGAATATGTAAAAAATGATTTATATTAATTGAGTAAATTATAATACCTTATAAATAATAATTAAGTAAATAAAATATATGTTAAAATTTTAATTCTATTAAAATATTAAAAAAAACTAAAAATCAACTAATAAATTAATATTAAATATTATAAGTTGTGAGAGTCTAATAAAAAATAAAAACTTATATCAAATAATTAGATATTTCTAAATTTAAGTAAGTGTTATTACAAAAGTATTTTGTTAGTTTTCTTTCAACTTTAAAAATATATATTCACATATATATGATATTTAGTAGGCTACCAATTTTTGTCAAAATTCCAAAATATTTATACGAGAATGTGTTAATTCGATAAACTTTCATTTGATTTCTAACAATCTTTTTGCTAAGGTAATTAATTTAATCATATAGTTTCAATTTCAAAATAACAATTTCAATTTCAATTTAATAACCCTTTATTGGGGAATTTTATTTACAATGAAGCTGCAGAAAAATTACAACCATAAAACTTTTAATGCCTTTTGCTTTAATATGCCAATCTCCATCTTCTTTCCTCTCTTCTCTTGCTATTGTCTGTAACAAGGTAGAAACCTTCTCCTTTGAATAGTGGGATTAGAGTCCCTTTGATCTTACAAAACCCGTGTTTTAGAGTTTATGAGCAAAGAAAAAAACCAAAGAGAAAACCTTCCTAAAAGACCTAAAATACTTAAAAACTGAAATGGTATCTAAGAGTTCATTTCTAACCTTAGCTCCACTAGTATTTTTTGGTGAGAACTATTTTATATGGACTATTAAGATGAAGGTCTATCTAAGGTCTCTTGATCTCTAAAAGATAATTAAGAATGGAGATGAAGTCTAGCACTCATTAATAATCCCATTATAGCTTAACTTAAGCATCACAATAAGGAAACAACTAAATTGTACAAAGCTTTGACATGCATTCATTTTGGTTTCACCATAATAATGTCATGTGAGAGTGCAAAGGAAGCTTGTGAAAAGAAAAAGGAAGAGTTTCATAAAATGATCGAAAGCATTCCCATCCAAAACTTGAAGTGAGAGTTTGAGTCACTTAGGATGAAAGACATTGAGTTTGCTAAGGAGTTTGTAGACAAACTTATGAAGACTATCAATGAGATTAGATTGTTAGGAGTGGACTTGACTAAATAAAGGATAAAGGAAAAGGTCTTGTTATGATTGTTAGGAGTGGACAAACTAATGAACACAAATTTGTTTAAATTGTTATTGATTTATACAAGGTAGAATTTTTATTTTGGTTTATTTTACTATTTGGTCAATTTGAAAATGAAGGGAACTATAGTTTGAGAATGTTGGATCTACATTTGTTGAGGAAATGATAATATACAGGAAGACACTTTTTAGACAAAAAAAAAAAGAAAAAGGAAAAAGGGAATGATATCACGAGAAGATAGTGTTAGCCTTATCACATTGATGCTCCCCTGCTTTTGTATTCAAATTTTTAAGACATCCAATTGTTAAGGCATTATTTTTTTTTCCTTTCCTTCTTACCCCTTTGTTTTCATTCAAATTTTCAAGAAATTCTTGTGTTACAATGGTTTTTGTACCTAAGACCATTTAAGAAATTCAAGTTTGAAACTTAAGCTATTGAGTAGAAATGAACAGTTTATCCATTTACTAGTGTAGAAAGGTGATAACTAGCCATGGTTTTTTAGTGCAGTGAATGGGAGTTCACACCTGGATTGATAAAAATAGCTAAGGGAAGGCCAAAGAACAATCCAAGCTATTGTAAATCTCCTTGGTTAATAGCTGATGATTTTAATTTGATAATGGCATCAATACCAAAAAAAAAAAAATGGATTAAGGTAGTAGTTCAAGACTACTAACTTTAAGCTAAAAACCATTACTTAAAATCTAATGAAATGATTTTCAAGCTACTACATTTGCAAGCATTGCAATAGATCTAACAGAGTGGTTCTCTCTAGTTATAGTAGCACATATGTAGCTACTACCTAAAGGCATTTTAGGTAGTGATTTTTTAGAAAATAGGTAATAGATTTTTAAGATAATAGACAATATTTTTTAGAAAATAGACAACTATTTTTTAAGAAAATGGACAATGATTTTTTAAACAAATAGCAGCAATTTTTTAATGGAATAGGTAGCAGTTTTTTAAGTGAATAGGTAGCAATTTTTTAAGGGAATAGGTAACAATTTATTTAAGGGAATAGGCAATAGTTTTTAAGTAAATAGATAGTAATTTTTTAAGGGAATAGGTAGTAGTTTTTTAAGTGAATAGGTAGCAATTTTTTAAGTGAATAGGCAACAATTTTTTAAAAGAATAGGCAATGGATTTTTAAGAAAATAAGTAGTGGTTCTCTAACTATTTCAAAGTTTCAAAACTATGACATCTATGACAATTATTTGAATAGAACCAAAAAGATTGATTACACATTAAGTTGTCCCTAAAGAATGCATTTCGTTGACAATGAATTTAGAAAGCATCCCACAATCTAAACCAAATGATGTGTAAATAAAGGCTACAAGCAAAGATCAACGTGGGAGAAATGAGTCCTCTCACTCAAGCATAATAAGTAGTTGAAATGTAGACATTGGGTTCAATTAAGCATAATAAGTAATAACTAGCAAGAGATAGGAGTAGAAATTCAAGTTAATTTTCCAGAGTTGATTCAATCCATTACAAATGAAGTAATTCATATGCTATCTACAAAACCTTTAAACTAGAGAGAATAAAGTGCAATTGCATTATCTTCTTCTCCATATCCTTAATTTGCTTCTTACCTTCCACAAGGTAATGGTCTCTTGCCTTCATGAGGAAACTAGCAACAATCCATATACTTCTCTTCACAAGGCCAATGTAGAGAGAGATATATATAAAGAGAGAGAGAGAGAGAGAAAATATTAGATGCTTCCAAAACCAAACATATTTATGCCTTCGATGCATAAGGCCTTAAAATGATCATAGAAAAGGGTAATGGTAGTAACACTAGAAAACAATTAAGCATTTAAGGGCTAAAAGGTCTTACCAACTAGCATATGTCTTACAAAGTGAGACTATACTAAGAAGCAAGTAGTACTAAGTATTAGTTTTGCATGTTGTTGTGGCCATTGAAATATTGTACTAATGATTGCACAAATTTTTCATCAGTGTTCAACTTCAAAAGAACACTAGGAAGCCTACTAGAACAACCTTGGAAAACACCACTAATATTTTGCCTAAAGCATCCTTCATAGGAAAATTAGTATACATCTTTGTGCTAGCAAACTCGTCATATATAATTAAAAAGACTCTGAAATGGACAATAGGTGTGAAAGACATACCAATTAGTTATTCTGTAACTTACATCTAGAGCACAATTATTAGGATCAATAGACATGCCAATAGCCCATACCTGTAGCAAAAGTAAGCTTTGTTATGGGAATGTAAGAAAACTTGAACTACCTATCAGTTAAAGAACAATAATGGGTGTTGGTTATATTGTGATCCCATCTTCATGTATTCCCATAAAGGCTAAAAAGCATAAAAGGAAGAGAACATTAATAGTTTAACAATCAACTAGAAATTTATATTTCTTAGGTACAAACATGTGATCTATTAATCTGTCTTTATATTCAGGGATGGTTTCAATAAGTAGAGTTTCATTAGAAAAAAATTATTTTGGTAAGCAATTATATAATTATGAAGAAACCATTAATAGTATAAACTATAATATAAGAGGGAAAAAATGCCTAAGTATGTATAGACTAATCAATCATGCCAAGAAAAAGTGGAATAGAGAAACTACAAAATGAAAAGCAACAAAACAATCAGAAAAGGAAATGGGAAGGCTAAGGTTAATATTATTAGTTCCTAAAATGCAATTGTGAAATTAGTATAAGATTTAAATTCTTTTTGTTTAAAAAGAGAAACAAATGAATGTCTAGGGTAACATAAATTGATTTTGATCTTTACCTAAGTGAATGTGCCTCTAGAATAAGAAGAAACATATGGATTTCTACCTTCTATAACATCACTAACATGCTTCTAGTTAAAAATCTTCTGATTTTGTATCTTATATAACTTTAATTGCTTTAAACAAAAGCTAGATTAATAAAAGGAGTAAATAGTAAGCACTAAAACCAATCAAACCACAAATGGTTTCCTAATCATATGGTAGCTTACTTAAAAGTTCAAAACATAAATATCAAATTAGGAAAAGAAAACAAAAAAGAAGAGTAAAAAAGAAAAAAGTGGTAAGGATCTAGTGAGCTTTAAAGGCAACATTCTTCATCCATGTTCTTTTTCCCATCTACATGCATTTGTGCAATAATGTTTCCTTGAAGACTTAAAAATAAATAAAATAAATAATTAATTAATAATGGATGCCTATATATTAAACAACTTTCACAAATTTATCCTTTCTTGCTCTTCTAAGGACAAATTTAATATTTTGATGTAGTTTCATTACAAAAATATTGTTCTTAGTAAGCAATTACAATTTTAAAGAAATTTTACACTATAATATAAAAGAGATTGAAGGTTTAAAAAGGAAATACAAGGATACATACAAAAAAAAAAAAATCTTGCCAAGAGAAAGTGGTGCATAGAGAAACTGCAGAACAAAGAAAAGAAAAAAAAATGAAAATAAAGGAAAAGAAAAGAGGAAAACAGAGATTAGACTTATGCCTCAATGTAATGGTGATAGAAAAAAGTTAAAATCCATTCAAGATTTGAATTCTTTATGTTTCAAAACAAAAAACTAATGAACATCAAAGGCAACAAAAAACAACACTTGTCACTACATGGCACAACAATGTTTGAAAGTTATTGAGATTGTGTTGCTCAAGGGACCAAAATCATTGGGAATTAGCTAGTTCTAGTAGCCTAAAATTGAAACTTTAAACGACCAACCTAAAAGGATTATTAAAGCTCAACAGACACTTTGCAAATTTCCCCATATTTGAAAAAGAATCATGCAGCATAAAAAGAAAGATTGTCATATCCTTATATTTGAAATTTAGTGATGTATAAAATTTGACCTTGTAGACAAAACTAATTAGATATGAGTCTCTCTTGCTTCAAATGAATGAATCAATGAGGAATGTGTTAGCCTTAAAGGTTAGAGAATGAAGCTATATAAAAGAAAGGAATAAATTGATGAAATAATGAAAAGCTATAATACAACAAAGTGATCAATTCCAAGTAAAGAATGAAGGATTAGAGAAAAAGAAAAAGCCAAAACCTATTGGCAAGGCCATTGATAATGACCTCTTTTACAATGTAAGATATATCCCTCCACATGAAGTTCCCATTCGCCATTGTCCCTTCCTTACTGTCCCACCCTTTATTTAAGAAGCTAATCAAAACTAACAACAAACAACCCAAAACCAAAAATCAATTTTGCAAGCCCTAAGCAGTCTTGGAGACAATCCATTCAAAATAGTGATCAATTCTAACCTAGTAGCATACAAAAACCTTGAATACCTAAAATTGTCTAGGAAAAAATAGATCAAAATGATTTGTACACTATTAGGTCAAAGAATTGAATTTGATTAGGAGAATCAAAAATAAATTTATCCCTTCATTTTAATAAAAAGATTGGGTAGCAAACAGAAACCGTTGCCTTATTCAAAAATTAGGTAGTAGCTTAAGGCTGCCACCTTAACCCTTTTTTTATTTTTAAACACAAAGATTAGCCAGTGGTTCCAAATCTCTGCCTCTTTTCATTTCAAGAAAAAAAAAAAAAGGCAATGATTCAAGATGCTACCTTATTCCATTTTTAGAAAATGAATAGGCAACGATCTAGAACTACTGCCTTATATCTTTAATTTCAAAAGGGATAAGTAGTTGTTTAGAATTTTTGCCTTAGCCCCTTAATTTAAAAAAAAAAAAAGGGATTAGGTAGCAGTTCTTGACTACTGTATTATTCCTTTTCTTTAAAAAAAGAAAAGGTAATGGTTCAAGACCACTACCATAGCTCCTTATTTTCAAAGGGAATAGGCAAAACCGCTACCTTAGCCCCTATTTCTTTTTTTAAAAAAAAAAAATTAGGTAGTTGTTCCAAATCGCTACATTATTCATTTTTTTAAAAAAAATAGGTAGCAATTCTAGACTATTGCCTTATCCCTTTATTTTCAAAAGGAATATATAGTAGTTTATAACCATTGCCTTAGCCCTTTGTTTTTTTTTTTTCTTAAAAAGAAAAAGAAGTTTAGGTAATGGTTCCAAATCATTGCCTTAATCCTTTTTCAAAAAAAAAAAAAAAAGTAGCAGTTCAAGACGCCTTATACCTTTATTTTTTTAAATGAAAGATATGGTAGCAATTGCCTTATTCCTTATTTTTATGGTCTTTGATTCACATACTAACTTGGTTTAGACTCCAAGCCTGAACCTTGTTAGTCATCTCGTAATTAAATTGCATATAGTTAGCCGAAACTCTAACTGTGCACTAATATTTCATTAATGCTTGAGCTAGTTCTTAACTTACTTATAAGCCAACTAACAATTAAACCACACATTATTACTTTGAACCTCAGCTTAAGTGCTAACATTATTAGTTAACTTTTGTGTAAGAGATGCATTACCCCCTTAAAAAGTATTAGAGAAATTGACCCTTTAGTGGTAAGAGACATTGCCTTGCTTAAGCCATCACACTTTATGTCAAAACATACTTCCCCTCTAAAGAGCTTTGAGGAATCTGATCCTTTACTAGTAGGGGACCTTGTCTTATTTGTCCTATCACACATGTGCTCTAACCTTCAACTTTTTAACAACTTAACATCAATACCATAACCCATAACTTAACTTTTACCTACCTTACCTTGTCTTATTACCATGAACATTGACTTTATGTTCACCTTGCCTCCTTAATATGCTTGACTCAAGCCAATCTTCATGCCAAGCATTGGTGAAAGATGACACCAATTGATAAGGTGAACTAACTTTCTTGCTTTTGCTTCTTGAACTTTAAGCTAACCAAATAGTATATTAAGTCCAAGAAGAACAAAATTGACAATTAGGGCGAGGAAATGAGTAAAGTGTTGTCTAAATGTATTGAGCTAAAAAGGGAAAATAGAGATTGTTGAAAGAAAATGCAATTCTAAAGGGTGAATATAATATAAATTAGAGTTATGTAGTTGCATACTATTCACTTGTGTTCCTTTGATTAACATTGTGTTGTGTTTTAATTTTGGTGAAAGGGCAACATCATGTTTTTGCTATAGTGTTTCTATTACTATAAGGTTACCAATTATATGACACATTTGTTATAAACTTTTATAATTGTAAAAGTTAAGTCAATTGGTTCAAATGTGGATAATGGTTGTTTGTTGATCATAAATGAATTAAACTATTGTTTATTCTAACCCTTGGAATTTTGAGGAGGTTTTAACTTTTGACACAAAAGTCCATAGTGGTCAATATAGAGGAAAGGCTATCATAGTGGATATTTTAGATTAACTTCCAACTATTGCATTATGTTGTTCCCACAGCCTTGTATGGGTTGTAATTGTTGTCAACTAGGTTTAAGTGTGCAAGAAAGTAAAGCCACATGAAAGGGCAAGAAGGTAAAAGCCACATGGAGGGGCAAGAACATAAAAGCCACATGGAAGGGCAAGACAGTAAATTCACCGTAAGTAAGCCCTATTAGGGTTTCATGGAGGAGTATATAAAGGCCATTGGAAGACAACAAAAAGGGGATGGATCCACAATTTGAGCAGAATGGCACACAAGTCGGGCAATTGAGCAAAACGGAAAAACTGACACCATCGGCAAGAGAGAGAAACTGGTGAGGAACAGCACACTTCCAGCAAGAGAGAGAGAAACTCGTGAGGAACGGCACACCACCGACACACCGGCGGTCGGCGTAGGAACGGCACACCATCGGCAAGAGAGAGAAACCCGTGAGGAACAGACATCACTGGCACACCACTGGTTGGCGAGGAGACCAGAAAGATCCGGCTAGGACGGTGAAGAAATCCGGCGACGGCATGAGACCAGAGAGATCCGGCTGGGATGGTGAAGAGATCCGGCTGGACGGTGAGACAGATCCGGCTGGACGGCGAGGAGACTAGAAAGATCTGGCTAGGACGGTGAAGAAATCTGGCGACGGCATGAGACCAGAGAGATTCAGCTGGGACGGTGAAGAGATCCGGCTGGATGGTGAGACAGATCCGGCTGGACAGCGAGGAGACCAGAAAGAGATCCGGTCGACGGTGAAAGGTCCAGCAGAAAGAGATCCGGTCAACGGTGAGAGGTCCGGCAGAAAGAGATCCGGTCGACGGTGAGAGGTTCGGCAAAAAGAGATCCGGTCGACAATGAGAGGTCCGGCAGAAAGAGATCCAGTCGACAGTGAGAGATCCGGTCGATGGTGAGATGCCAGCAGAACAGGGGCTGGACGGAAAAATAGAAACCAACGGTGAGAGAGAGTGAGAGATCCGGCAGAATAGGGGCTGGACAGAAAAACAGAAACGTGAGGCGAGCCGTGAGACAAGGAAACGGGTGAGACCGTGAGACGGTGAAAGCAGGAGCTGTGTGAGACAACCTAGAGAAGGAATTCAGCAAAGCATCGGAAAGAATTTAACATATTTCTAGATTTCTTCAAGAGAGGTTAGAGAGCATTGCGGTGAACTTCTAAGCGGCAATGGAGCAGCCTTTCAATTCAACAAAGGCAAGACAAGCTAGAAGAAGGGTAGACACAATAAGTGACACTCTTTATATTGTACTTGCTTAGTATTTGCAATAGTGAAAGGAGCCAGAGGATTAAGAACATCCATTGTAACTGGAATTCTCAAGTATAGTGGATAGTCTCGGTAAGGGAGAGTCCCTACCACCGTGGATGTACGTCACATTGATGGAACCACGTAAATCTCGTGTGTCCTTAATTTGCTTTATGTTCTGTGTTTTGAATTGAGTTGTGAACGTAGCTAAAGTATCAGCTAACTCATAACCTAACGAAGGCCTAAACAAGAACATCTGAATTGTCTATTAGGCAAGGTGTCTAAAAGGTGACTTTGGGGACTATTGTGATTAGTAGGTAGCAATAGATCTACCTTAGTCAAGTCTGAGAGAGAGTTCACTTTTAAGAAGAGGTTGAAGTTGTTCACTTACCTGCAAATTGTAAATTGTGGTGATACTGATTCACCCCCTCTCAGTATCACAAACTAGTAGATCCTAGGGAGAAGTCAGGAACTTCAATTGGTATCAGAGCACAGGTTCACCAATTTGAAGCTTAACAGTTTGGTGTACTAGTTTGAAGGGATCTAGAAGTTTGACTTGTTCAGCATACTGAGAAATGGAAGCCGGTACCAGCATTAGCACCACTTACAGTAAGAAGGTTCCAATCTTCAACGGAACCAACTATCATATATGGAGAGCAAGAATGCAAGTGGTATTTGCAACCATGGGCATGAACGTGGTGAAATGCATACCGGAGGGTTTTGTGGCTCCGGAAGAAGGTAAAGACCCAACCCCAGAAGAGTTAAGGGAGTTTCAGATAAATGGGAAGGCCTCAAATGTCATCATTTCAGCATTGACAGATGCTGAGTATGCTAAAATTATGGATTGCAAATCTGCCAAGGAGATATGGGACAGATTGCAGAAAGTCTATGAAGGTGATGGCAGAATGAAGGAAGTTAAGTTTCAAGTGTTCAAGGAGATATATGAATCTCTCATAATGAAGAAGAATGAGATAGTTTCAAGAGTTCTTCACCAGGGTTATTGACACTGTAAACGACCTAAGAAGTCATGGGAAGAACAAGAAGGACTCATCGATTGTGAAGAAAATTCTGAGAATTCTGCCTGAGAGGTTTGCCTCAAAGGTGGCAGCCATAGAGGAGAGTAGAGATCTCAATTCTATGTCTCTACATGATCTTTAGTGCAATCTCATTGCATATGAGATGAGAATAAAGTGAACTGAGAGCTCCTCAACGTCAAAGGTATCAAAGGAGGCAGCTTTCAAAGCTAATGAAACACTTGAAGATAAAAGAAGAGGAAGAATCATCCAGTGAGGATGATGATGATGATGAGGAAGAAAGTGAAGGTAAAGTATTGGCTTACTTCACGAGGAAATTCAAAAAGGGGTCTAAGAAGGGAAAAGGACAGTTGTCCTTGAGATGTTATCGTTGTGGGCAGACTGGACACTTTGCTTCTCAGTGCAAAGTGAAACTTGATGATGAAGATGAGGATGGTGACGATGAGCAGAATTCAAGATGGAGAAGATCATCATTCAAATCAAAGAAGTCCAGTAAGAAGATTGCCAACCCACAAAGGAAGACGAGAGGCTCACTCAAGAGTTATATGAGTCAGACAAAAGAAGCTGATGAAAAGGAAGATGAAGACTCATTCAGATGAGTATGTCTTTATGGCATCAGCACAAGGTGGGAGCTCAACCTCTAAAGAGGAAGAGGAAGTTGATGAAGAAGAGCCAGATCTTGAAGCTGAGCTAGAAGCAGCTTCAAAGGAAATAATCAGAAGGGGCAGAACCATAAGAAGGTTGGAGGCCCATATAAAACAAGTTAAAGCAAAGTCTGAGGAAGCTGAAAGTCAAAAGGATGAAATAAGGGTTGAGCATATTGACTTGAAGAGAAGATTTGAGGAACAGATCAAAATATGTGAAGACCTTACAGTAGAGCTTGGCTCAAGGGCTTCAAAAATCGAAGAAATGGAGAAAGAGTTACTGAGACTTCAACAACAACTCAAAAGTAGCAAAGAGAACTTGCAGAAACTTGAAATGATAGGAGAAACAAGTTCTGAAAAAGGAGAAAAGAATGTAGAGAAAGTGTAGCAATCTGAGACTGCATTGGCTAAAGAAAATAAGAATGTGCCACAGAAGTTGAAAGAGAAGGTTGTGACTCAGAAGAAGATAGCTGAGAATGAAGAAAATCTGAAGAAGCAACCTAGGGTGGCAAACAAGAAGGAAGAAAAGAAAGTCAGCCAGCAGAGGGCTATGGCTAAACAGAAGAAGGAGAAGAAGGTGACTGAAATGAAAGTCACACAAGCAAAGAAGCCAGCTACTTTACCTACATAGCAAGTGATGAACAGAAGAAGACAAGCTGTGATAAGACCCAAGAAGAGGCAGTTTCAAGGTCATTGCCTTTATTGTGGAGTTTGGGGTCATAAGGCGAGTAACTACTGGTGGAGAAGGCCAGTATATGTCTCCAACTTGAGAAGATACGATGCTGCATACAGGGGGAGACAATACAGAATTTAGAAGAGAACACCTATCGTGAGTTCTTGCACATACTATACAAGGCAAGGACATGCTGACAAGGATTGTTGGTGGAAGCCCAAACCAGTGGTTTCAAAGAACAAGTTTACTATATTGGCAAACTTGGAACAATGTGAAAGGTGCAGGTAGGATGGCCATAATGCCAAGAGATGTATGACACTTCTCCCTAAGTAAGAGAAGGCACTCAATGGCACAGTGGAAACAAGCGGTGCAGTCAAAGTTGAGAAAAAGGAGAAAGCTATCTTCCAGCTAGTTCAAAAGAAGGAATATAAAGTTAAAAGGGAGGTGGCTAATATAGCTGAAATTGCACTCAAAGTTGACTGTAAGGATAAGCAGTGGATCCTTGATAGTGGATGCACTTCGCACATGACGGGAGATAAGAGTAAATTATCAAAACTAAACAAATCAAGAGAAGGCAGAGTCAAGTTTGGCAATGATGATTCACTCAACATCAATGGTCAGGGGTCAGTAAAGATTGGAAGAGGAAAGTTGAAAGATGTTCTGCACGTTGAAGGACTCAGATATAATTTAGCATCTGTCAGTCAGCTATGCAACGAAGACCATAAGGTAATATTCACAAAAACAGGTTGCCAGGTAAAGAGTAAAGAAGACAATACTGTTGCAGCCGGGAAGAGAACAGTTGGAAATTTATATGTGATTGATGAGGACAAGACAAGCAGTTGTTTACTCACCAAAGAAGAAGAAAATTAACTCTGGCATAGGAGGCTGGGACACTTATCACAGAAGAACATAAGGAAGCTGACCAATACTCATGCAATCAGAGATATTCTTGACCTCAGGAGAGAGAGAGAGAGTATGTTTGCTCAGCATGCTCTAAAGGAAAACATGTCAGAAAGCAGTATAAGACCAAAGAGTTCAGTTCTGAAGCAGTACTTGACATTGTGCATACTGATTTGTGTGGGCCGATGAGAACAAAAGGGTTGAATGGTGAGAGGTACTTCGTCTTGTTTGTTGATGATTATTCTAGAAGGACCTACATCATGCACCTCAAACACAAGTCAGAAGTTCTGAATTGCTTCAAGAGATACAGAAAATTGGCTGAAAATGAGAGTGGAAGGAAGATCAAAGTATTGATGTCAGATCAAGGCACTGAATTTACAAATGAAGCTTTTGAAGATTACCTTGAGAAGCATGGTATTCACCATCAAATGGCAGTAGCGAGAACACCTCAACAGAACGGGGTGGTAAAGAGGAAGAATAGAGCTGTGGTTGAAATGGTAAGAACTCTACTGTTGGAATCCAAGCTTCACACAAGATTTTGGACAGAAGTAACATTTACAGCCGTGCACCTACTGAACAGAGTTCTACTAAGGCCCAATACTGATAAGACTCCAAATGAGCTATGGAGTGGAAAGAAGACAACAGCCAAGTATCTCAGAGTCTTTGGCAGCCCATGTTTTGTGAAGAACAAGGAGCAAAACTTGGGAAAATTCAATGCTAGGTCTGATGAAGGCATCTTTGTGGGATACTCAGTAAAGACAAAAGGTTACAGAGTTTTCCTGCATAAACTGGGAAAAGTGATCACTTCCAGTGATGTGAGAATAGATAAGAACTAGAAAATAATGCAGAATGGAGAAACTGAGGACAATGAAGAAGATGACTTCAATGTAGATGAAGAATCAGACCAACCTGAAGAAAAGGAATAAGAAGTAAGTTCAGACTTGGAGAAGAGTAAGTCTGAAGATGAAGAAAGAGATCCTCTTGCAACTAAGATGGTGCAAGGAAGAAGGACAAAGAAAACATGGACCAGTGCTCATCAAGGAGATCAGATCATAGGTGACCCATCAGTAGGAGTTACAACAAGAAGAAGAATTGTGGGAGCTACTGCTCTACTCTCACAAGTTGAACCTAAATTTGTTAAAGAGGCTATTCAAGACAAAGCCTAGGTCAAAACTATCAATGAGGAGTTGGATCAAATTGAGAAGAATGATACATGGGAGCTGGTTCCAAGACCCACTAATAAGAATGTCATAGGAACAAAGTGGGTGTTTAGGAATAAACATAATGAAGATGGCAAGGTGGTGAGGAACAAGGCCAGGTTGGTTTGCAAAGGCTACACTTAGATAGAAGGGGTAGATGTTGATGAAATTTTTGCACTAGTAGTAAGGTTAGAAACTATCAGAATGTTCTTAGCTTTGGCAGCACACAAGAGGTATAAAGTCTATCTGATGGATGTGAAATCTGCCTTTCTAAATGGGCTCTTGAAAAAAGAAGTGTATATTGAACAACCCGATGGAGTACAAATTAGTGAGGATGAGACACATGTGTGCAAGCTGAAGAAAGCCTTGTATGGTCTTAAGCAAACTCCAAGAGCATGGTACAGTAGGCTAGATGCGTACTTGAGAAGGTTGAACTTCAGAAGAAGAACGGTTGATAATAACCTGTATGTGTTCAACTCAGAGAAAGGCCAGTTGATAATCATAGTATATGTAGATGACATAATCTTTGGAGGGGATCACTCTGAGCTATGCCAAGATTTTGCATAGAAGATGAGTGAGAAATTTGAGATGTCATTGATTAGAGAAATGACGTACTTTCTTGGATTACAGATAAAGCAGTGTGAAGAAGGTATCTTTATTTCTCAAATGAAATATGCCAAAGAGATGCTGAAAAGGTTTGGCATGGAGGATAGCAGATCTGTTAGTACCCCTATGACAGTGGGCTGCAAGTTAACAAAAGATCAAGAGGGAAGGAGTATAAGCCCTACAGAGTACAGGAAGATGATAGGAGCTTTCTATATCTTATGGCATCAAGGTCTAATCTTATGCAAGCTGTGTGCGCTGCCAGCAGATTCCAAGCTGATCCTAAGGAGTCTCATGTGTTGGCAGTGAAAAGAATCCTAAGGTACCTCAAAGGAACACTGGAAATGGGCTTGTGGTATCCAGCCATAGATTCTGTTAAACTACAAGCATACACTGATGCAGACTGGGCAGGAAGTATAGATGATAGAAAATTAACCAGCAGCTATAGCTTCTACTTGGGTTCAAAGTGTGTTGCATGGTTAAGTAGAAAGCAAAACAGTGTTGCTTTGAGCACAGTTGAGGCTGAGTATATGGCTGCTTGTGCAGCATGTACACAGGTGATATGGATGCTAAGACAATTGGCAGACTTGGGTGTTGAAGTGAAGTTACTAGTGAGTGTACTTTGTGATAATCAAAGTGCTATTGATCTCAGTAAGAATCTGGTCCAACATTCAAAGAGCAAGCATATTGACATCCGGTATTACTTCATCAAAGATCAAGTGGAACAGGGTACAATTCAGTTGGAGTATGTTGGCACTAAAGATCAAATTTCAGATATTCTAACTAAACCTCTATCCATAGAGCTGTTTGAAAAGTACAGATTGAGTCTATTTGTGCAAATGCCTCCTCAAGCCTGAAGTTCAGGTGAATCCTCCATCTCCACTTTGCGAGTTTTTCAGATTTGTAATTGGTTGGCAAAGGGGGAGAGAAGCAACAGTGTAGGGGAAGCTGTTAAAAAAGGGGAGTGCATATTTAGGAGGAGTTGAAACTACTGCATAGTGGCTTTTGTTATGAGTGTTGCCAACAATTACAAAGGGGGAGATTGTTGTTCCCACAGCCTTGTATGGGTTGTAATTATTGTCAACTAGGTTTAAGTGTGCAAGAAAGTAAAGCCACATGGAAGAGCAAGAAGGTAAAAGCCACATGGGGGGACAAGAACGTAAAAGCCACATGGAAGGGCGAGACAGTAAATTCGCCACAAGTAAGCCCTATTAGGGTTTCATGGAGGAGTATATAAAGGCCATTGGAAGACAACAAAAAGGGGACGGATCGGCAATTTGAGCAGAATGGCACACAGGTCGGGCAATTGAGCAAAATGGAAAAACTGATACCACCGGCAAGAGAGAGAAACCGGTGAGGAACAGCACACTTCTGGCAAGAGAGAGAGAAACTGGTGAGGAACAGCACACTTCCGGCAAGAGAGAGAGAAACCGTGAGGAACGGCACACGGGCGATTGGCGTAGGAACGGCACACCATCGGCAAGAGAGAGAAACCCGTGAGGAGCAGACATCACCGGCACACCACTGGTCGGCGAGGAGACCAGAAAGATCCTGGCTAGGACAGTGAAGAAATCCAGTGACGTCGTGAGACTAGAGAGATCCGGCTGGGATGGTGAAGAGATCTGGTTGGACGGTGAGACAGATCCGGCTGGACAGAGACAGATCTGGCTGAACGGCAAGGAGACCAGAAAGATCCTGGCTAGGACGGTGAAGAAATCCGGCGATGGTGTGAGACCAGAGAGATCCGGCTGGGATGGTGAAGAGATCCGGCTGGACGGAGACAGTTCCGGCTGGACGGCGAGGAGACCAAAAAGAGATCTGGTCGACGGTGAGAGGTCCGACAAAAAGAGATCCGGTCGACGGTGAGAGCTTGGGTAGAAAGAGATCTGGTCGACAGTGAGAGGTCCGGCAGAAAGAGATTCGGTCGATGGTGAGAGGTCCGGCAGAAAGAGATCCAGTCAACGGTGAGAGATCCGGCAGAACAGGGGCTGGACGGAAAAACAAAAACGTGAGGCGAGCTGTGAGATAAGGAGACGGGTGAGACCGTGAGACGATGAAAGCAGGAGTTATGTGAGACAACCTAGAGAAGGAATTCGGTGAAACATCGGAAAGAACTCAACATATTTCCAGATTTCTTCAAGAGAGGTTAGAGAGCATTACGGTGAACTTCTAAGCGGCAGTGGAGCAGCCTTTCAATTCAACAGAGGTAAGACAAGCTAGAAGAAGGGTAGACACAGTAAGTAACACTCTTTGTATTGTACTTGCTTAGTATTTGCAATAGTGAAAGGAGCTAGAGGATTAAGACATCCATTGTAATTGAAATTCTCAAGTCTAGTGGATAGTCTCGGTAAGGGAGAGTCCCTACCACCGTGGATGTACGTCACGTTGACGAAACCACGTAAATCTAGTGTGTCCTTAATTTGCTTTACGTTCTATGTTTTGAATTGAGTTGTGAACGCAGCTAAAGTATCAGCCAACCCACAACCTAATGAAGGCCTAAACAAGAACATCCAAATTGTCTATTAGGCAAGGTGTCTAAAAGGTGACTTTGGGGACTATTGTGATTAATAGGGGCCTAAATAAGAACACTCGCTTTTAAGAAGAGGTTGAAGTTGTTCATTTACCTGCGAATTGCGAATTCACCCCCCTCTTAGTATCACAAATTAGTAGATCTTAGGGAGAAGTCAGGAACTTCACATTATTCAAAGGAAAAATTCCACTCTTTATCATATAAGAAAAGAGGTTCTAGTATAGGAATTCATGATTTATAACATTTTTGGCTTTTTTTATCATTTTTTTTTAGTTGGATAATGAAAATTTGGATGGGAAAGTCTCATTTTGGCTTTCCTTTTATGGGTATTGGCAAGGGTGAAGGTCTTTAAATGATTGAACTATTAAGCTAAACTAAAGAAAAAAATTATTTATTAGATAATTGGCCACAAAATAAGTGTTATAATATGTAATAGATCCTTCATTGGCATAGTCTAACATTATAAATATTGAATTCATAAACACCCTTTGAAATCACAACTTAATGTGTGTTTAATGTCTACACAATCACAAAATAAAGCAAGCATATGCTATGTCTAATACATCATAATTCCTAATTATTTCAAAGATACAATCCTTAATTGTTTCAAAAGTACAATCCTTAATTGTTGCAAAAGTATTAACTAATTGTTAACTTAACAACACATTTTAGTTAAGGTTTCTAGATAATTGTTAACCAATGCTTTTATTGTGCATATTAGTGTGTTGCACAATATCTGATCTACCAAAAGGGGCTATTTTTTGTCCATGAGTTTGTACAGCAGTTGCTAGGACTTAGTTGGCACTAAACATTAATGTTTTGGGATGATATGAAGACATCTAAAATTGTAATACAAAGTTGTTAATGAAGGGTTTAGAAAATTAATTTTTAATCAAGCTGGAAAAGACCTATTATTGGCATATGTACTCTTAATGTGTTGTTCAAGTATAGTAGCATTACAAAAATGTTGTTCATGCTCTTTTGTAATGTCAAGATCTTTAGTACACTATTGTTCATGACAAGCAATCTAACTTAACTAATGACCTTATTGTTCACCAAATATATTATAAATAGAAGATTGTGTCACAATTCCATCAATAAGACAATTTGCACCCTCAACTTCATTTTGCACATACCCAACACCTTTCCACACATTCTTAGTTCCTGTTATCAAGCTCTTCTAGCTTAGCACCACCTGCATGTGGAATATCCTCAACAATGGCAAATACAAGTTCATCAACCTCATGTAGAACATTGATATGTACAACATGCTCTTATGTCAACCATCGAATTCAACATATCAAACATTGATTGTCACTTGTCTTACTGAGATACTTTATAAACTCATATGATTAGTTAGGGAACCTATGCATATAGTCAACTAGCATATAGTCAAGTATGTTATTGTATCCATGACTTTTTATTATTGCATCTAAGCTAAGCATCAATAAGGTATCTTTTATGTTGGCTTCAATGACCTTGACTTCTTCCCATTCATATGTAATCTTAGGTTGCAACATCATGGTCCCATCAAGATGAAACTTTATAGTAATCAATAACCACCAAAAGTATTTATACTAAGGGTTAATAAACTATGTATGATTTCCAAATAACAAAGGGCATAACATGGTAAACAAGTTACATTTAATTAAAAAACAATTAAGAAAGAGTGACAAGCTATTGCCTAGTATTATAAATAGAAATTATTGTATTCATCTCTCTNAAAGAGAGAGATTAGCTTTCAAACTGGAAACTATGCCTGATACCATGTGAAGTTCCCAGGCTTCTCCTAGCGGATCTACTAGTTTATGAACTGAGAGGGGGTGAATCAGTATCACACAATTCGGCAATTTGCAGGTGAGTGAACAACTTCAACCTCCTTCTTAAAAGCGACTCTTTCTCAAACTCGATTAAAGGTAGATCTATTTGCTACCTACTATCACAATAGTCCCCCAAAAGTCACTTTTAGACACCTTGCCAAATAGACCATTCGGGATCGTTGTTAGGCCTTCGTTAAGGTGACGGTTTGGCTGCATACTTTAACTGCCATCACAAACTCAAATTCAAAAACACAGAATGTAAAGACAAATAAGGAACACGAGATTTACGATGGTTCCGTCAATGTGACGTACATCCACGGTGGGTAGGGACTCTCTTACCGAGACCATCCACTATACTTGAGAATTCCAGTTACAATGGATGTCTAATTCTCTGCTCCTTTCACTTATTGTAAATACTTAAGCAAGTACAATACAAAGAGTGTCACTTACTGTGTTTACCCTTCTTTTAACTTGTCTTGCCTCTTCGTTGGAATTGAAAGGCTGCTCCACTACCGCTTAGAAATTCACCGCAACGCTCTCTAACCTCTCTTGAAGAAATCTGGAAATATGTTGAGTTCTTTACGTGCTTCGTCGAATTTCTTTTCTATCTCACTGTCTAACCGAATTTCTCTCTCCTACCGCTGGATTTCTCTCTCTTCTCGCCGGATTTCTCTCTCTTCGCTAGATTTCTCTCTCTTCACCGGATTTCTCTTTTCCGTTCACCCACTTGGCCAGATTTCCTTCCTTTTCTACCGATGGTCTGCTTTTCTTCGTCCTGCCGTCCAGCCCTGTCTAGCCGTCACTCTTCTTCCTGCCGACGGTCTCCGATTTGGCTGTGTATGATTTTTCTCCTTCTTTTCTCTCTCTTCCCTTGTTCTACTGTCGGCTCATTTGGTGGCCAAACCAGGTTTTCTTTCTCTCCTTCCCATCGACTCCTCTGTTTTGGCCGTCGGGTTTCTTTTTCTCTCCTTCTCGTCAACTCTTTCTCTCTCTCGACGGTTCTATTTTTGCTGATGGTTCTCTCTCTCTTCCATATCGTTCTGCCGTCGCCCCCCTTCACCAGCCGTTTCGATCGTCTCTCTTTTCTACCGATGGTGTAGGGTTACCGTGTGTCGTGTTGTCTCCTCGCCGACCGTCTCACCGTTATGTCCGTTTCTCTCCTATCTCTAACGACAGCCTTTCTCTCTCTTCCAAGCATTTTATCTCTCTTTGTCCAACAGCTTCACTGTGCGGTTACTGTTCACTCGACAGCACTGTTCACTCTCTTCGTCCTTACCGGTGGTGTTCTCCCGTGTAGGGTTTGGTGTTCTCTTTGATTGGTTGGTTGTTTAGGTTTTGCTGAATACCCAATATTGCTGACACACCCTGTTCTTTGTCTTCCAAGACCATTATATACTCTACTCCATGAAACCCTAATAGGGTTTATGCGGCAGTTTTACATTCTTGCCCTTCCGTATGATTTTACCTCTTTGCCCTTCCATGTGGCTTTACTTTCTTGCACATGTAAACCTAGTTGACAACAATTACAACCCATACAAGGCTGTGGGAACAACAGAAGACAATTTTAAGACATTTGATGAAGCAATGAAATTGCAAAGACTCTTGGTACCTAGACACTTTGAATCAATCCTCTCTTTATATGTATCTTTTTATGTTAGCTATAAGGGTTTGGTTTTCTCCAATTTTCTATGGTAGTTACACTGTAGTCTTTGCTTGTCCATCCTGTCTCATCTTAATTTGGCTATATATGGATGTAGCCAGCCATGTTTTTGATAGTTGACATAGATCTCATAAAACCCACCATCATTACGAAATAACCCCCACCCTTTTCCTTCGTTACTAGGGAGAGTAAGCAACCTTTATTAGCAAAGGACCTCCTTGAAGTGGCTTGTCAACCCTGCTTTCCCTCCTTCAAAATAATGCTCTTTACCAAATGCCTTTCCTTAGGTTAGGGCATCATAGCAATAAGTAGTTTGCTCCACTCCCTCAAGAGTAGGATGTTGGCTGAGATAGAGCTAAGAGCTAACCTAGACTTTCCATGTATTGTCCCTTCTTTCTAAAAAGGAAGAGGAAAAAGAAAGAAAAGATATAAATGTCATAAGAACTTATTCCTTTCTACGCGATGCCATTTTCTTTGATTTTCTTTACATTTAATTTAATTACAAAAAGAGTATCGGGAGACTAATTTGCAATCATCTAGGATTTGACCATTTAACTTGCTAAATTGCTTGAGGAAGATAACATAGTAGAGCCTTTGAACATGCATATTAGAATATCATACTAGGATTGCATGCTATAGGTGCAATATATATTATAATTATGGTGCTAATAAATGAGATAACTATAATTAACTAAATCCTACAACTCAAATATTAAGTACACAATAAGAACATGGTGAGTTGGCTTTTATAATTATAGAATAAAACCAGAGTTTTGATCGAAGAAGGTTTGTTAGGTTAGCTAAAAGCCTCCTTAACTTGAATATGATTGATATTATAATTTATGGGTCCTAATTAACTATATTTGTGTGATTCGGATGAGTTATCTCATGATCACATAAATTTAGAGACAATGGTTAGGTGCATCATATGTGATTTGATTAGACAAAGAGTTGTCATTTAATTGATATAAGAGTCACATGTGATGTAATTGGTAAGTTATGTTGTTACCTAATTATTTTTTATTTGATTGTTAGATTATCTCAAGGGGAAATAAATTAAATGGGATCTTGACCCATTAGAAAATTTTTAAGTAAGATCTTTTAAGTCAACATAGAGATTTATTGATTGAAATAAAAAAGTGGGAGTAACTAAAATAAAGATTAAAGACCTTATCTAATTTTGGTATGTATCCATGAAATTAATACTCACTCTCTGTTTATATATAGGTTGCTAAATCAAAATGAGTAATAATTTTTCCATATATACAAAGCATAGTTGATGTGGGCAAACTCATCAAACCAAATGTTTTAGACTAGCATAAAATCTTAAGAATTGTTCTTATGTAAGGAAAGAAGTTTTACATCCCTGATGAGGATCTTCCTACTCTTAGTGGTAAGGAAGAAGTGGAGGCACATATTTAGTATAGGGATGATAATGATCATGCTACATGTGTGATATTACCTAGTATGCCTCTTAAACTTCAAAGGTAACATGAGAATATCATGAATGCCTACACAAGAAAGTCTACATTTTAACAAATCATTTGATATAGAAACTTGGACAAAGGGATATGAGATCTTAAAGGAATTGTTCTCATGTAAGATGGCTGAAGGATCTTTAGTGAATGCTAATATTATGAAAATTAGCTACATTAAGAATTTGGGCTAATTGGGTTTCACCATAAATTTAGAGTTAAGCATTGACCTGATCTTGCAGTCTTTACCTTAGGTTTGTTCGCAGTTTATTATGAACTTTTATATGAAAAAGTTGGAAGTTACATTAGTTAAATTATTGAATATGTTTAAAACTACGAAGCAAACTCTAAAGAAAGAGAAGACTCCTTTTCTTCTCATGGATTCTTCCAATGTGAAGAGTAAGGCCTAAAAAGATGAACAAAAAAAGGAAAAGCTCAAGAAACCAAGGCATTTGAATCAAGTAGTGATGTGAAAAGGACAAAAGCAGGAGCACTTGCCATCGTTGTGGTTAAGAAGGCCACTAAAAAAGAGATTGCAAGATTTATCTTGCTAGACTAAAGGTGAAGAAGCTTAGTGAAGCCTTTGGTTTAGGTATGTTTATGATTGAGATAAATCTTTCTACTTTTGATTTTATTACTTGGATATTAGATATTGGATATGGTCATCATATTTTTAGATATATGTAGGAAATCATCAAATGTACATGGTTGAAGAAATGTGAGGTAGACCTATGATTAGTAAATGAAGCAAGAGTTGCTGCATTAGCCATTGGAACTTATAGTTTACTTTTTGAAAACATCATTTCCATTTCTAGTCTAACTTTAAATGAATTTACTTTCACATTTAATGATAAATGTTGTTCTTTTGAGAAAAATTATATAAATTTTTTTTTATATAAGCTTGATTAAGGAAGGTTAAGTTATATAAAAATTGATACTTAGATTTATTTGGTTATGCGTTATTAGGATTTATACATATAGACGTATGTGGTCCTAGGCAACACATGCAAGAGGTGGTTTGTCTTATTTCATTACATTCACAAATAATCAATCAAGATATGGTTATGTGTATTTAATGAAATACAAATTTGAATATTTTGAAGAATTTAAGGAATCAAGAAATGAAATAAAGAAACAAACAAGTAGAAGTATTAAAATCCTATGATTAGATTGAGGAGGTGAATACTTAAGCTAAGAATCTGGTGGTTACTTGAAAGAGAATGAGCTTTTCTCTCAATGGAGTCAAACACCACAACATAATCATGTTTCTAAAAGAGGAAATATAACCCTATTAAATATGGTTTCATCCTTGATGAATCAACTTGATATTCCTTTATCTTTTCGGGTTTATGCCCTTGAGACTGCTACTTACCTTCTTAATAGACTTTTGTCCAAATCTGTTGACAAGATGGCATATAAGATATAAAATGGTAAGAGACCAAATGTTTCATGTCTAAAGATTTAGGATATGATACTTATATAAAGATGAGAAGGCAGTTGAAGGAATAAAGGAAACAACCAAAGTAAATTAGAAATGTAAATTGAGGATGACAAAAGATTTTACATTGTCTTCACGTTAAATGACATCTCTATTATGTTTACATGTGGATCTATGAAATGAATGGTTTTGTCTTGATATAATTTGAAATGGGCCGACTGATTATCCATTGGTGTGTTTGTCGCTCACACACACACACACATATGTTTTTTTTTATTGTTTTTAATCGGATTTGTTTGGACACATCCAACAATTGTCTAAGCATTCAAGACCAATATCGTTTTTGATTTATGTGTATGTAATCCGTCATACTTTATAGATTTCTAGTTTTTAGAGAAGTACACAGTAAACTTTCATCTATAGTTGCAAAAAGCAGTTTGTCCATACGTTCCCATTTTCTTTTCAGTTCAAGAAAGCATGTTAGCCATTGCCTACTTGAAAGTAAACTAGATCATCAAAATTTCCATTGGTGAGGTGCCAATCTAAGCTAGTTTCAGCCGAGAAGGCCATGTCTTGCATTGTTGGGTAATAGTTGGGCCTAGTTGACTTCCTCCCAAACTTTGAGGGCGAATTGATAGGACATTGAGGTTGAACTTGAGGTCCATACTAATTATACTAGAAATACGAGACAATGTCTTGATTTCTAGTGCTAGAAAATGAGACAAACATAGTAGCATCAATTATGGTTTCAATAACAAAAACAATTGCTTCAAATCCCCAAATTTTATTTACCATATCAAGCAAATTATAATGTCATCCATTATTTAGAAAATAAGCAATAAAAATGCTTACATATGTTCCTTTCCATTACATTCATGACTCGCATGTGTAAGATTTTTTTCATCTCGTATGATTTTTCTTTTTCTTAACATAAATGATCTCATTCCCTCATCCATATTCATTATCATAAAATTATTATTTTTATGTATATAAATTAAAAAAATAATTTGAGTTATAATTCTTTCTTGAATTGAAAAACTTATCAAGAAGAGTGACATTGACCACTAACAAATGGTCATTATGACATCACCATTCACTAACCTTGATAGAAAATCTCCCAAAAGGAGATATAAGAGAAACATGTCTTCCAATATTTTTTATAAAAGAAAATCAGATTGTAACACATACACTGTAAGAATTATAAAAGATATAAATTAATTAGTTTTTATTTAGTCTTATAAATGAATCCTTATTTTTATAAGAAATATATTTTTTTTTTCTTACTTTTTTCCTTTTTGTGTTTTCCATTGTTTTCTTTCATATTGATATGTCGTTTTGCATTTTAGTACTTTCTTTGTTAATTCTTTAGATGAACGAGTTTTAATACTTAACTATTAGTTATAGTTAACCCTTTCATTTATTTTGTTCTTTTTTTTTTCCACCCTTGTTAAGAACACAAATTTGTTTAAAATGTTATTGATTTATACAAGGTAGAATTATCATTTTGGTTTATTTTTTTATTTGGATAATTTGAAAATGAAGGGATCTATAATTTGAAATTTGGATCTACATTTGTTGAGGAAATGATAATATACTAGGAAGATAGTTTCAGCCTCATCAAACTAATAGTTGAAGGCAACCTTCAAATCTACAATGTTTTCATTTAGATTTTGGGTCATTCTTTTTTTTACTTGGGCTAGTAATGTTTAAGTGACTTGAAACTTAATGAAATTTGATCTTAAATTTGCTCCCCGTAAGGTTCTTAGTTCTACATGAACTTCTTTAGGTTTCCTACTTACAATGATAATTGATTTTCCTTGGATATTTATCAATGTAGGTGATCCTCTTTCTATTTAACGATTAAGTAGTATTTAAAAAAAAAATAAAAGGGGAAAAATATGAGAATTTTTTAAGAAAATGAAAAGGTAAATTTAAAAATATTTTTTCCTTTTAAAAATATAAAAGGAGAAATTTAGGAAAAATATGAGTATTTTTTTAAGGAAAAGAAGGTAAATTTAAAAATATTTTTTATATAAAAAATAAAAGGAGAAATGTAGGATTATTTTTTTTCTTTTCCTTAGAAATTATCATTTTAATTATAAGTATTTTAATCACGTGGATTTTAAAAATATGTGAAAATTGTTATTATAAATTAAATAAATTGTAATACACTTAAATTGTGATTAAATAAATTAAATATATGTTGAAATTTTAAGAAAAATTTTAAACTAACTATTAAGTTGATGTCAAATAGAGCAATACATGAGAATTTCCTAATAAAATTAAAAATCAAATTAATTACTTAAATATTCTTAAAATTAAGTAAATATTACTACAAAATCATTTCATCAATTTTCTCTTAGTTTTGTTAATATATATTTAAACATTTGTATTAGAGTCACAAGATATGCAAATTTATCATATTTATTAAAAAATGTATTTTTACTTGTATTTTATTTAAATGGGAAAAATGAAAAAAAAAGATTTAAATTATGAGTTATATTATCTTTTTGAGAAATAACGGTAAATTTGGAGTTTTTTTTTGCTCTAAAAAAGAAAAAAGAGGAATTTCAAATTATTTTTTTTAATTTCCCTAATTATAAGTATTTGTGTTATGCATATTTTGGAATATGTGAAAAATGTTTAATATTAATTAAATAAATTAGAATACATCTTAAATTGTAATTAAGTACACAAGATATATGTTGAAATTTTGAAATTTTAATTCCATTAAAATATGAAAAAAAAACTATAAAGTAACTAGTAAGTTAATATTAAATAGTATAAATTGTGAGAGTCTACCAAAAAATTAAAACTTAAATCAAATAATTAGATATTTCTGAAATTAAGTGTCATTACATAAACATTTCATTTGTTTTCTTTCAACTTTAAAAATATATATTCACATATAGATCATATTTAGTAAGCTCCCAATCTATATCAAAATTTTGAAATATTTATACAACAATGTGTTAATTTGGTAAACATCCATTTGATTTCTAACAATCTTTTTGCTAAGGTAATTAATTTAATAATGTAGTTTCAATTTCAAAATAACAATTTTAATTTCAATTTGATGACCCATTATTTGGGAATTTGATTTACAATGAAACTGCAAAAAAATTATAACCATGAAATTTTTAATGCCTTTTGTTGTAATATGCCAATCTTCATCTTTTTTCCTTTCTTCTCTTATTATTGTCTATAACAAGGTAGTAACCTTCTCCTCTAAATAGTGGTGTTAGAGTCCCTTTGATCTTATAAAACTTGTGTTTTAGTGTTTATGAGCAAAGAAAAAACTAGAAAGAAAACCTTCTGAAAAGACCTAAAACACTTAAAAAACTAGAATGGCATTTAACAGTTCATTTTGAACCTTGGCTCCACCAGTGTTTTTGGTGAGAACTATTCTATATGGATTGTTAAGATGAAGGCCTATCTAAGGTCTCTAGATCTCTGAAATATAATTAAGAATGGAGATGAAGTCTAGCACTCTTTAATAATCCCATTATAACTTAACTTAGGCATCATAATAAGGAAACAACTAAATTGTGCAAAACTCTAACATGTATTCATTTTGGTTTCATCATAATGATGTCATGTGAGAGTGCAAAATAAGCTTGGAAAAAGCTAAAGGAAGAGTTTCATAGCAGTGACCAAAAGCATTCCAATCGTAAACTTAAGGTGAGAGTTTCATTCTCTTAGAATGAAAGACATTGAGTTTGCTCAAGAGTTTACAGACAAACTTATGAAGACTATCAATGAGATTAGGTTGTTAGTAGAGGACTTAACTAAACAAAGGATAAAGGAAAAGGTCTTCTTGTGATTGCCGAGGAAGTATGAGTTTAAAACCTCATCTTTGGAGAACTCCAATGACTTAAGCAAGTTTACACTTGCCAAGCTAGTTAATGGCTTGCAAGCTTGAATTGAGAAGGGGCATTAGCTAGAGTGACTCCTTGGAAGCTGCTCTTGTGGCAAGAAGCATAGATAAGCCAACATCACACTTAAAAAGGCATAGTGATGATAAGACATAAATGGAAAGATGAAAGTGAAAGTAGTAAAGATGGAGAAAAGTAAAAGAAAGTGTATCCTTTTGCAAGCACTATAAAAGAACAACTCATGTTAAAAGGTATTGCTAGTTAGACTTGATGTACATTCTAGAATCTACAAGAATTTGAGTCATATGGCTAAAGTATGGAAAAATAAAGGAAACCTAACAATAAAAGCAATAACAAGCTTAGGTACTTAAGAACCAACAATAAGAGGAGCAACTTTTCATGGTAGCTTGTAGTAATAAGAGGAGTAGTGCTGAGAATTGGTTGATAGGTGATGGTTGTAATTAGCACATGTCAAATGATGTGGAAAAGTTTGAGACACTAGATTAGTCATATAAGTCCAGAGTGAAGGTAGGCAATGTAAATTTCATCAATGTAAAAGGAAAAGGCTCTATAGTCATTATGACAACAACAGGTATTAAACTTTTACATGAAGTTCTCTATTTTCTTGGTATTAACCAAAATTTGGCCACTATTGGACAATTGTTAGAAAAAGGTTATAAACTACACTTTAAAGACAAATCCAATTAAATTGTTGATTCTTAAAACCATGAGTTGTTAACTTTGGAAATGAAGAACATGAGCTTTATGATTTACAGGAGTCTCATACATAGTTAAGCTTTTATACATATTGTTCATGACTCAACCTTAGGGCCTAAAAGGTTGGGTCATTTTAATTATTCATCATTAAGCCATATGTATGAAAATTAGTTAGCATTGGATATTCATGCTAAAATTAAGTCTCCTTAGGTTTGTAAATCTTGTTAGTTTGGAAAGCAAAGTAGGTTACCATTTCTTGCCAAGTAGGCTAAGAGAGCTACTTAGAGGTTGGAGCTTATACACACTAATGTGTGCGGCACCATGAGCATTCCTTCATTGACTAATAGTAGGTTTTATATCTTATTCATAAATGACTACATTAAAATGTGCTGGGTTTATTTTATGAAACTCAAGTCAAAGGTGCTTGATATTTTCTTAAAGTTCAAATTATGGATTGAAAATCAAACTAGTTACAAGTTGAAAATGATAATACTAGATAATGGTACTAAGTACACATCTAACAAGTTTATAAATTGTGTCAAGATGCTGGGATCCATCACCAATTCATTGTTACTTACACTCCTTAAAAATATGGGACAAGTGAGAGGAAAAATAAAGCTATAATTGAAATGACCAAGTGTCTATTTTCTGAAAAAAACATGCCAAAGAAGTTTTAGGTAGAGGTACTCAACACTATTATTTACTCACTTAATAGGTTACCTACCAGAGCTTTAGGAGGAAGTAGAAATCCCTATAAGGCCTGGCATGGAAACAACCCTTCACTCAAGCACTTGAGGGTCTTTAGTTGCATATGTTACAATTTTGTATCTAAGATCAAAAGAGAAAAGTTGGATTTAGAGGTTGAAATAAGAATATTACTTGTTATGGTTAAAATTCCAATGTCAATAAGATCTACATTTTGAAGATATAGAAAGTATTTCTAAGTTAAAGTGTAAAATTTGATAAACATGCCAACTAAGATTAGGACAAAGCTCAAACAAATGGTGAAGTCTAGGATTTCAACATTAACCAATCTCCTTTATAACTTGATATTCATACAGATGATGAGGTGGCTGAGTTTGATGATGAGCTAGTAAGAGGAAGCAAATCACTTGCTAAGGTATATGAAAGGAGCAATGTTGCTTCACCAGAGCCTATCAGTTATTTTAAATCAACTATATGGATAAATCCTATGAAGGCTAAAATTGAAATGCTTGAAAAGAACAATACCTAAAATTGGTTTAAAACACTAATGATAGATAAGTAATTGGTGTTAGTGGGTATTTAAATCTAAAATAAATGTTGATGACTCACTTAACAAACACAAAGCTAGATTAGTTATTAAAGGCTATCCATAGGAGCTTAGAGTGGATTGCTTTAAAACCATTGTACTAGGTTATAGGCTTGTCAAAATCAAACTACTCCTAGCACTTGTAGCTTAAAAGGGATGGCTGGTGTTTTAACTTGATGTGAAATCAGATTTCTTGAATGGCCTATTGAGAAAGGAAATTTACATTAAGCAACGAAAGGACTTTGTGAAAGAAAGACATGAGGAGGAAGTGTATATGCTCCAAAGAGTTCTACAGGGTCTAAAATAAGCTCCTAGGGCCTGGTATAATAGGCTTAATGAGCACTTAGTGCAACAAGGGTTTCTAAGAAGCAACAGAGAAGCTACTCTACATATAAAGATTGCTCTTACTAATCTATTAATTGTTATAGTCTATGTCAATGACCTGTTGATCATTCAAAGTTGCAGTAACTTGATTAATAAGTTTAAAGCCAATATTAAGAGGGTCTTTGAAATGACAGATTTAGGATTAATGTGTTACATTCTTGGAATGCAGGTTACTTAAACTCATAAAGTAATTTTCATTAATCAAAGTAAGAATTCAAATAAGGTTTTAACAAAGTTCAAAATGCAAAATTATAAACCAATCTTCATACTAATCATGTTAATTAAGAAATTCAATAAAGAAGATGGAGCTAGGAGAGCAAATGGGAGCCTATATAGAAGTAAAATTGGTTGTCTATTATACTTAGTAGCAAACATGCCTAATACCATGTTTGCAACCAATCTACCTTTTAGATTTATGCAAAGTTCCCAATGAATTGCATTTTCAAGTTGCTCAAAGAGTGCTTAGGTATGTAAAAGGCATAATTGATTTTAGGTTAAAATTCAACAAAAATGGGAAACTAGTATTGAAAGGCTACTTAGTCAATGACTAAAGTAGTTTTTATGAAGACATGAAGAGCACTGCAAGTCATCTTTCTCTCTTTATTCAAGCCTTGATAACTTGGGGCTTAAAAAAGCATGCAACAGTGGCACAATTTACTATCATGGTAGAATATATAGCAATTGCAAAAGCTGTAAATTAGGCACTATGGCTAGGAAAATTGTTAGTCAATTTAAAGTGCATGCAAGATTTACCTACTAAATTTATGATTGACAATAAGTTTGTTGAGGTCATCTTAAAGAACCTTATATTCCATGGGAGAGCAAAACACATCAAGATCAAATACCATTTCATTAGAAAAGCTTAACAGGCTAATGAAGTTATTCTAGTGCACTACAATTTAGATTTATAGTTAGCAATACCATGACCGAGGCTTTGCTAAGGCTTAAATTTAAAAGGTTAAGGGATGACATGAGGCTAAAAAATAAAGAAGCTAAGGAGTGTTGTTGTGAGGCCTAGCTTTTTCATTGCTCAAGTTCCCAACATTAAAGTGAAAAGAAAATGGAAGTTGAGTTGCAACAAGAAGATCACAACTTTAGCATTAAGAAACAAATGCTTTATTTTGTTTTTTTTAGGGCTCTTTGTTAACTTGTAACTAGTTTTCTAGTTTAGTCTAGTATACGTAACCAATAAGCAATTGTGTTGTAATGAGTTCAATTGACGTTAGACGCTATCAATCTAGTGAAAATCATTAGTAATGGGGCTAAATGACAACATAGAGCACTAAGTGGAGTTAATGTAATATGGAAGCTTAATAAGTATGGCAAGCACATTTTTTGGACATCATTATTGTAAATTTTGTACGTTAAACATTTATAAGGGAATTTGATTTAGAATGAAAGTTGTAAAAAAATTACAATCTTAAAATTTTAGTGTTTTTTGTTGTAATATGCCAATCTTCATCTTTTTCCTTTTCTTCTTTTACTATCATTTGTAGCAAGGCGATAAACTTCTCCTATCATTAAACAGTAATGCTACTAGCTTAAGAACTAACTTTCATCTCACACTTCAAAAGCTATAATAGAGATCTTATCAAGAAGATCCCTAACATGATAAACAACATCTTTGTGCTCATTAAGCCATTTCTCGACATTGAAATTATTAATCTACTTCTTTTCATTATTGTTAAGCACAATATGAATTGACTGTGGGATTATCTCTAACATCTTCAGCAACCCATGGTTGAGCCTCCTTCCTTTTAATGAAATCAATGAAATCATAAGAAGTTATCATATCAAAGATCACCTAAAGTGATGCAGAGAGAAAAGGTCTACCCATCAAGGGTCTTGCAATATTGTTTTAAATAATTTTCTTGTTTCCCTTATGAATGGAAAGGAAAGGAAAGGAAAGGAAACAAAAATGATAAGGGGATGGGGAAGATGAGGCAGGATTTAGACCATTAGTTATAGTTGATCATCATAATTAGTTGGTTTTTGCATCTGCATCTAATGGTTTAGACATCATCTCATCTACTTGGTCATTAATTTCATTTCCTCACTAACATTGCTCTAAAGGAAATTGGTATTGTTGCAACCTACCTCCAGGGTGAGACGAGAGCTTGACCTAATGTTGAAGCGAATACTTAACATGGGACTTTGTTATTGAATAGTGTGTGTTGAGTTGCTAGTAATTGCTACAATGTTGCAATGATGGATTAACAATGATTGAAGTGAACCATGATGGTAGGGTACTCTACTTGATTCACCCTTACAAAGTTGTTAAACAAGGGTTTAATACAAGCAATTAATTTTCAATCAAGCTGAAAGAGACTTGTTATTGGCATATGTACTCTTAATGTGTTGTTCAAGTATAGTAGCATTATAAAAATGTTGTTCAAGCCCTTTTGTAATGTTAGTATCTTTAGTACACTGTTGTTCATAACAAGTAGTTTGACTTAATTGATGACCCTGTTATTCATCAATTATATTATAAATAGAAGATTGTGTCACAATTCTATCAATAAGACCATTTGCACCCTTAACTTCATTTTGTACATGCCTAACACTTTTCCCCACTTTGCTAGTTCCACCATCAAACTCTTTTAGTTCAACACCACCTATATGTAGAATATCCTTGATAATGGCAAATACAAGTTCATCAACCTAATGTAGAACATTGATATGTACAATATGCTCTCATCTCAACCATCTCATTCAACATATCAAACATTGCTTGTCACTTCTCTTGCTCAGATACTTCATAAACTCATGTGATTAGTTAAGGAAATTATGCATAGAGTCAACTAGCATATAGTTAACTATGTTATTGTATCCATGACTTTTTATTATTACATCTAAGCTAAGCATCAATAATGTATCTATAATGTTGTCTTTAATGACCTTGACATCTTCACATTCATATGTAATCTTAGGTTGCAACATCATGGTACCATTAAGATGAAACTTTATAGTAATTAATATCCCCCATGAGTAATTATATTAAGGGTTAATAAACTTTGTATGATTTTCAAATAACAAAACACTGCATATATAGATAACAAGTTGCATTTAATTAATAAACAATTAGGAAGTGACAAAGTTATAGCCAAGTTTATTATAAATAGAAATTATTTATTCCATAAGCCTATTCCACTATAAAAATTAGTTATTCAATTTCCTTCATCCATAAATGATTTTTTTTCCTTTTTTACAAAATTATAGATAAAATGATTGTATAAAGAAACAAATCTAGAATTGCAAAGAATAGGAAAGCTACAAACTATGAAAATAAAGAAAGGGAATAGAATAAAAAAGTAAAATCTTAGAAAAAGAAAATTATAATAACAATTAATATGGCTTTGGGTCATAACAAATCAACTAATAATTGGTAGTTATAATAAAAAATTCTAACCCAATTAACCTTAATCCCATTAACCCATTACTTAAATTTAAAATTAATAGTCTCGTTAACCCTAATTTCATCAACCCATAAATTGGATTTTATAGTCCCTAAATTCTAAAACTCAAATAAAAAGGCTCAAGAAAAGTATGCACTACCACTATCTTTGAAATAGGTCTTAAGAAAGTAATTAACACCTATTGCTTTTTGCTCCCTTTTAACTCTCATAGACAATATGGATGTTAAAACAGTTGTCTCTCACTTTTTTTTTTCTTTCAATCACTCATTATCTTATTGAAGAATTATCTCTCATAAACGTTTGTCTCATTTATTGTTATGAATGACTATTTAACATTTGTCTCTTTTATTGTCATGAATGACTTTTTATTCTTATTTTCAAAAAATATGGTCCTACAAAAAAAAAATTGACTAAGGTCTTGTATTTTATTTATTTATATCATAATTACAATTTAATATTTACTTAATTAGGTTTATCTTTTATGTTTAATTAAATTTCCTTTTCTAAATTACATGATTTAATGTTTTCTTTAATTTGTTTCATCAATTTATTATATATAATAGCTTAATGGGTTATTACTATTTGGATTTCAAGTAGATTTGGGTTTGGGCTTTGCCCAATTGAGATGTGGTGTTACTTTTTTGTTGTCTTTAATACACCTCAACTTCTCTTTCTTATCAATGTGCCATATTAGCAACATAAACTTTTTCTATTAATCTGGTTTAATGGCTAGCTAGAATTGTTATAAAAAAGTTCCTAATTTATTGAATTGTTACTTTTGAAAGGTTAGATTAGATTTAACATATCATGAAAAATTACAAATAAAATTATCTATTAACCCCTTTTCATTTCACATAAGAAAAAATCAAGACAATCTAACCCTAAGAACACCTAAAGAAAATCTTAGCCCTAACTCATTTTCTCTATTGGTTCTAGGGGACAAGGGCATTTTTGTGTTGGATTGAAGAGCTTATGGTATGATTTAAAGCCTTAAAGGCAAGATCTAATCATGGACAAGGCTATGAAAGCAAAGAAGGCCATGGACTCCTACTTATTCCTATTTTTTATTGATTTTTATTATGTTTCTTATTTTTATTTTTCTTGATTATTTTTGAAAAAATGAACAAGAGAAGGAGTGGGTTATATTTTTTTTAAAGTAATTTTTTTTCCAAAAAAATTATTATCTTTCTTCTTGTAGTCTTTGAAGGAAAAGAGAGAATAACAAAAAGCCTAGGGTTTAGATCTACTCTAATGAATAAAGTAGGCATTAATCTTTATTTTTTTCTTCTTTAGAAAAAATCTTAGCTTTTACTATTTTATTACTTTTAGTTTTCTTAAAAAATTTTTTGATTTCACTCTTCTTTTTAGTGTTAATGTTTGGACCCAAAAAATGAAAGAAAAGATTTGAAAGAATAGGTTCATGTTGGCCTTAATAAGAGTTTGAAAAAACATGTCATTATTACTAGAGATTTTTTGTCAATTCCTATATAGGCTTGACCTATACTAAGAGTAATAATGGTAATGTGGTGCTTGGTGAGAAATTTCATGTTTGATTTTTCAAGGGAGTTCGCTTAGTTTGAGTCATGTTTGCATGTTTGAGAAGGCTTAGAGTATTAATTCCAGCTCAAGTTCATGGGTTATGAGTTCAAATAAGAGGGCATGGAAGGGAGTTAACTATTTTAAATTAACAATGTCTGATTAAGTCAATTTTTTTTATTTTTTTGTGAATTTTTTTTGACATTTTTTACACTTTTTATGTTTTATTAATTTTTTTTTGTTTTTCTTGAATGTTGTACATGTACTAGGATGATTTGAAGAGGAGTGAAAGGAAGGAAAGAGGATATGGTAGCTAAAGGTAGTAGTTGCTTGTTGTCGTCCATGATGGCTTTGGTGACTAGTTTATGGGAAAAATTGGAGACAAAGTATGTACAAGAGGATGTAACTAGTAAGAAATTTTTGGTATCAAAATTGATAATAGCAATCTTCAGTCATCTTAAAATTTTTAAATTTTGATACCAAAAATTTTTGGTATCTTACTAAAGAATTATCTCTCACAAATGTTTGTCTCTTTTAATTTCTTGAATGACTCTTTATTCTCATTTTCACAAAATATTTTCCTACATAAAAAAATTGACTAGGTTCTTGTATTTTGTTTATTTATATTATAATTACAATTTTATATTTACTTAATTAAGTTTATCTTAAATTTTAATTAAATTTCCTTTTCAAAATTACATGTTTTAATGTTTTCTTAATTTTTTTCATCTATTTATTATATATATTAGGTTAATGGGTTATTAATATTTGAATTTCAATTACATTTGGTTTGGGCTTGGCCTAATTGAGATGTGGTGCTTTGTTATTGTTGTCTTTAATACACCTCAGCTTCCCTTTCTTATTAATGCACCATATTACCAATATAAACATTTTTTGTTAATCTAGTTTAATGGCTAGCTAGAATTGTTATAAAAAAAAATTCTTAATTTATTGAATTATTACTTTTGAAAGATCATATTAGAATTAACATATTATGCAAAATTCAAATAAAATTATATATTAACCCCTTTTCATTTCACACAAGAAAACATCAAGACAATCCAACCCTAAGAATGCCCAAAGAAAATCTTAGCCTTAAGTCATTTTTTTTTTCTTTACAGGTTCCAGGGGGACAAGGGCATTTTTGTGTTGAATTCAAGCACTTATGGTCTGATTTGAAGCCTTAAAGGCAAGATTTAATCATGGAAAAGTTTTTAAAAGCAATGAAGGCTATAGACTCCTATTTATTCCTATTTTTTATTAATTTTTATTATGCTTCTTAATTTTATTTTTCTTGATTATTTTTGAAAAAATAAACAAGGAAAGGAGTGGGTTATATTTTTTTAAAAGTTTTTTTTTTTTCAAAAAACTTATTATCCTTTTTCTTCTAGTCTTTGAAGGACAAGAGAGAATAAAAAAAGGCTTAGGGTTTGGATATACTCTAACAAATATAGGAGGCATTAATCTTCATTGTTCTTCTTTTGAAAAAATCTTGGCTTTTACTATTTTGTTACTTTTAATTTTTTTAGAGAAATTTTTAATTTCCCTCTTTTTTGGAGTTTAAATGTTTGGACCTAAAACATGAAAGACAAGATTTGAAAGAATAGGTTCTTGTTGGCTTTAATAAGGGTTTGAAAAAACATGCCATTGTTACTAGAGATTTTTGTCAATTCGTATATAGGCTTGACCTACACTAAGACTAGTATTGGTAATGTGGTGCTTGGTGAGAAATCTCATGCTTGACTTTTGTGGGGAGTTTGTTTAGTTTGAGTCATGTTTACATGTTTGAGAAGGCTTGTAGTATTAATTCCAACTCAAGTTCATGGGTTACAAGTTTAGATAAGAGGGTGTGGAAGGCAGTTAACTAGTTTAAATTAATAGTGTTTGTTTAAGTCAATCTTTTTTTTTTGGTGAATTTTTTGACATTTTTTACACTTTTTATGTTTTATTAATTTTCTTTCATTTTTTTTTTTGAATGTTGCACATGTACGAAGATGATTTGAAGAGGAGAGAAAGGAAGGAAAGAGGAGGTGGCAGCCAATGGTAGCAGTCACTTGCTGTCGTCAATGATGGCTTTGGTGACTAGTCTATGTGAAAAATTAGAGACAAAGTATATACAAGAGGATGTAACTAGTAAGAAATTTTTGGTATCACAATTCAACAATTTTAAGACGACTAATAGTAGGCCAATAATTTTAAGATGACAGATGGTAGAGAGAGGATGCAATCTTCAGGGTGACATTGCCAGCTGCTAAGCTGTAGTTCCAATAAAACGAAATGTGACAATCCAGTTGAGGTGATTAAGGTATTTCAAAACTTAGTGTTTTGCTTACAACCTCTGGGGGATTCCTACACTCGATGATTTACTTTCGATTCCATTTTGGCAGGTTGTATTCTAGTTTCATTTCATCTTGGCTCTGCTTACACATAATACGTATGGCATTTCGCTAAGAATTATACAAAATATTCAATTTCCTTACCCATGAACTTGATAAAAGATGGTCATTTAAGGATATATGAAGCATTGCATAAGGTTTCGAAAAGTCAAGTATTTGTTATGAGAAAGGGGATGACAAAGCTAATACCAAAGGTAATATATGCAAATCCTGAATCTAGGTTAGAGAGCTTTGAAGATGCATTTGATATTACAAGGAAGGGCATACTTAGAAGAGTTGAGAAAGTGAGAAGGGAGATTAAGGAGGGAAAAGATCCTAGTTTTGGTTTCATAAAAGAGAATAGTTGGAAGCTTAAACTTTCAGGGATGGGAAAAGAAGATGAATGGGATAATTTCTTTTGAAAGAAAGGGAGCAATATAGCGAGATATCTCAAGCACAAGCACAAACAAACTGGTTCTTTGTAGTTGTAAACATGTTTAGAGCTTTTGACTCAAAATCATTTTATTTCACTAAAACCAACTAGCAATAGGATACAATTCAATCTAAGCTCAAGTGATTTTCCAATACTTTAGTGAGCATACATAAGTTTGTTTCCTCTTCATGTAACTTACCATTGGGGATTTCTTTTATTTAATTTTTTCATTTGTATACTTATCTATATGTTATTAAATAATGTTACACGTTTATATTTAATGTTTTTATGATCATTATGCAACATGTATGCCTTATTCGGTAGTGCATTTTAAATTGTGTTATAATGAGTAAGAGTACCTTTAAAATTTTAAAATATCTATATCTTTATGTATTTCTTTGATAAACCTTCGTTTAATTTCCAATAGTAGTATCAGAATCTGATTTGCTTGTTAAATATAATTTAATTTTATGTTTAGTTGTTATTGATTAAAAATTCAATTGATTTATATGTTTATTTAGTGTTATTACAATTTACAACTAATTCCTTGATTTGGTTTTTGGTTAAACACATGGAAAATGAAAAAAAAAAAAAGAATTGACATTGTGTCTCACTATGCAGAAGAGAAAAGTTCTTTTTATCATGTGTCATGGTTTTGAGAAATCCATAGAAGTAAATAGAAAGGAAAAAATAAGGGGGCTAAAAATAATTCGGGTGTTACTGTGGATTGTTGGGTAATTAACCACGGCAGCATTGATGGCTTTAAAGAAAGCCATATTGGGTCACAAGTCCAAGCCTTACGTGGCATGCATGTGTCACGGTCCTTACCTAAGGATGGACAATACGTTGAATCTAGACACCTCTTAAAGAAGGACAATATGTTGAATGTAGACACTTTCTACGGAAGGGAAATACATTGGAAGTAGGTCATGTAATTAATGCTGGTAGATAGGAAGTTGAAGGGATGTAATATCCACCATTAGATCAAGGAGGGATCTAACAGTTGTAGCTTGTCCAAAACTTGTATAAAAGGGGACCTCCTACCCCTCATTTGTATACACTCACTTTTCAAGTAAAATATACTTCTAAAGTTAATCTCCAAAATGGTTCTTGTGAGTTGAGTGTGAGAAGGCTGCTTGAGAAAGCATTCTCAAGGCCGCATGGGGAGGACACAATAAATTCCATAGGCCCGTGACACATGCATGGGTAATTATACCCACAGTGGCAGCAAGGCATGGCTTTGCTACGGTGTGGTGGCTATTGCTTTTGACAGCAGCTTATGTCTAGAAGTTGGTGGTTAACCCAGTCATGGCTAATAAATGTTGTAAACATGCTTCCATTGCATCAGGAAACATTTCTGTGTGTAAGAGTGATGTTGAATTAGCACAGCAATAAGATCAGTTTGATTAGAATTTTAAGATTCTAAATTATTCAAAAGTGGAACACCTAAATTATTCAAGAGAAATTTAATTCAAATATAATTTTAAAAATTATGTTCTACATTATAAATAGCATTTTGCTAAAATTAAAACATCTGAACTAGATTAAGATTGAGGACTTATATTTGATTAGATTATTTGTTGTATTATAAAACTATTTTTTAATTTCACCGGGACTCTTATTTGGATACATGTATTTATTTTTGTGCGTATAATGTGAATATGATAACATGATAAGGGATTATAAGCTTATAGACCTATGTGATTGGTTTTGTTAATATGAATGAATGTAATATTTGTAGTATAAAGATTGCTTTCTATGCCTTTCTCTTATTTTCTAGTTATAAATTCTCTTCTTATTTAAACTCTTCTTAAATGTAACTTGATGTTTCTCTCATAATTATGTAAAAGTTATATAATTAAAAAATTTAGGATTATGATCAAATATCTATTTGTAACTATGAAGATCCAAATGAAGGTGTTAAGGGAGACAAATCAAGAGGATATTTCTATTATATAGAATCTATAATGCATGTCCTAAGGATCCCATCTAATCTTGGTATGTCCATCTTGAGATATCAATAGGAGTAGGATAAGTGGGTTTGGCATATCACTGCCATTAGCACATCTTAATTTGTAAGTCAGATCTTTCCAGTTTAAGGTCTTATGTCTACTAAGCCCCAATCCCTTCTCTTCATTGACTCTTGATACCTGGGCACTTTGAATCAATCCTTTCTTTATATTTATCTTTCTATGTTAGCTAAAGGGGGTGGGTTTTCTCCTATTTTCTATGGTAGTTAGGCTACAGTCTTTACTTTTCGATCCCATCTCATATTAATTTGGCTATAGTTGTATGTAGCCAGCCATGTTTCTGACGGTTGGCATAGATCTCATGAGAACCACTATCACTATGAAAAAAGCCCCACTCTTCTCCTTCATTACTAGGGAGAGTAAGCAACCTCTATTAGCTATATTTGTATGTGAATCTTGTTTATTGGATAGGATAATTGAGACTTCTTGAAAAGAAAAAGACAACATGTTAATGACTTATTAGGATTCATACATACAAATGTATGTGGAGATATGAGTTATGAGTTAAATTTTGAGTTATATTGTCTTTCTAAGAAATAAAGGTAGAATTTGGAGATATGTTTTCACTCTAAAAAAACAAAAAAAAAAAGGGGGGAATTTTAGATTTTTTTTTAGAAATTATTATTTTTTTATTTTCCTTAATTATAAATATTTGTGCTATGAGTATTTTTGAAATATGTGAAAAATAATTTATATTAATTGAGTAAATTATAATACCTTTTAAATAATAATTAAGTAAATAAGATATATGTTAAAATTTTAATTCTATTAAAATATTAAAAAAAGATTAGAAAGTAACTAGTAAGTTAATATTAAATATTATAAATTGTGAGTCTAATGAAAAATAAAAACTTATATCAAATAATTAGATATTTCTAAATTTAAGTGAGTGTCATTACAAAAATATTTCATTAGTTTTCTTTCAACTTTAAAAATATATATTCACATATATATGATATTTTGTATGCTACCAATCTATGTCAAAATTCCAAAATATCTATATAAGAATGTGTTAATTCGATAAACATCCATTTAATTTCTAACAATCTTTTTGCTAAGGTAATTAATTTAATCATGTCATTTCAATTTCAAAATAACAATTTCAATTTCAATTTAATAACCCTTTATTGGGGAATTTTATTTACAATGAAGCTGTAGAAAAATTACAACCATAAAATTTTTAATGCCTTTTGCTTTAATATGCCAATCTCCATCTTCTTTCCTCTCTTCTCTTGCTATTGTCTGTAACAAGGTAGAAACCTTCTCCTCTGAATAGTGGGATTAGAGTCCCTTTGATCTTACAAAACCTGTGTTTTAGAGTTTATGAGCAAAGAAAAAAACCAAAGAGAAAACCTTCCTAAAAGACCTAAAACACTTAAAAACTGAAATGGTATCTAAGAGTTCATTTCTAACCTTAGCTCCTCTAGTATTTTTTGGTGAGAACTATTTTATATGGACTGTTAAGATGAAGGCCTATCTAAGGTCTCTTGATCTCTAAAAGATAATTGAGAATGGAGATGAAGTCTAGCACTCTTTAATAATCCCATTATAGCTTAACTTAAGCATCACAATAAGGAAACAACTAAATTGTACAAAGCCTTGACATGCATTCATTTTGGTTTCAACATAATAATGTCATGTTAGAGTGCAAAAGAAGCTTAGGAAAAGCAAAAGGAAGAGTTTCATAATAGTGACCAAAAGCATTCCCATCCAAAACTTGAGGTGAGAGTTTGAGTCACTTAGGATGAAAGACATTGAGTTTGCTCAGGAGTTTGTAGACAAACTTATGAAGACTATCAATGAGATTAGATTGTTAGGAGTGGACTTGACTAAACAAAGGATAAAGGAAAAGGTCTTGTTGTGATTGTTAGGAGTGGACAAACTAATGAACACAAATTTGTTTAAATTGTTATTGATTTATACAAGGTAGAATTTTTATTTTGGTTTATTTTACCATTTGGTCAATTTGAAAATGAAGGGAACTATAGTTTGAATGTTGGATCTACATTTGTTGAGGAAATGATAATATACAAGAAGATACTTTTTAGACAAAAAAAAGAAAAAGAAAAAGAAAAAAGGGAATGATATCACGAAAAGATAGTGTTAGCCTTATCACATTGATGCTCCCCCGCTTTTGAATTCAAATTTTTAAGACATCCAGTTGCTAAGGCATTATTTTTTTTTCCCTTTCCTTCTCACCCCTTTGTTTTCATTCAAATTTTCAAGAAATTCTTGTGTTATAATGGTTTTTGTACCCAAGACCATTTAAGAAATTCAAGTTTGAAACTTAAGCTATTAAGTAGAAATGAACAGTTTATCCATTTACTAGTGTAGAAAGGTGATAACTAGTCATGGTTTTTTAGTGCAGTGAATGGGAGTTCGCACCTGGATTGATGAAAATAGCTAAAGGAAGGCCTAAGAACAATCCATGCTATTGTAAATCTCCTTGGTTAACAGCTGATGATTTTAATTTGATAATGGCATCACTACCAAAAAAAAAAAAAAGGATTAAGGTAGTAGTTCAAGACTACTACCTTTAAGCTAAAAACCATTACTTAAAGTCTAATGAAATGATTTTCAGGCTACTACATTTGCAAGCATTGCAATAGATCTAACATATTGGTTCTCTCTGCTTATAGCAGCACATATGCAGCTATTACCTAAAGGCATTTTAGGCAGTGATTTTTTAGAAAATAGGTAATAGTTTTTTAAGATAATATACAATAGTTTTTTAAAAAATAGACAACTATTTTTTAAGAGAATGGACAATGATTTTTTAAACAAATAGCAGTAATTTTTTAATGGAATAGGTAGCAGTTTTTTAAGTGAATAGGTAGCAATTTTTTAAGGGAATAGGTAATAATTTTTTTAAGGGAATAGGCAACAGTTTTTAAGTAAATAAATAGTAATTTTTTAAGGGAATAGGTAGCAGTTTTTTAAGTGAATAGGCAACAATTTTTTAAGAGAATAGACAATGGATTTTTAAGAAAATAAGTAGTGGTTCTCTAACTATTTCAAAGTTCCAAAACTATAACATCTATGACAATTATTTGAATGGAACCAAAAAGATTGATTACACATTAAGTTGTCCCTAAAGAACACATTTTGTTGACAATGAATTTAGAAAGCATCCCACAATCTAAACCAAATGATGTGTAAATAAAGGCTACAAGCAAAGATCAACATGGGAGAAATGAGTCCTTTCACTCAAGCATAATAATTAGTTGAAATGTAGACATTGGGTTCGATTAAGCATAATAAGTAATAACTAGCAAGAGATAGCAGTAGAAATTCAAGTTAATTTTCCAGAGTTGATTCAATCCATTACAAATGAAGTAATTCATATGCTATCTACAAAACCTTCAAACTAGAGAGAATAAAGTGCAATTGCATTATCTTCTTCTCCATATCCTTAATTTGCTTCTTGCCTTCCACAAGGTAATGGTCTCTTGCCTTCATGAGGAAACTAGCAACAATTCACATACTTCTCTTCACAAGGCCAATGTAGAGAGAGAGAGAGAGAGAGAGAGAGAGAGAGAGAGAGAAAATATTAGATGCTTCCAAAACCAAACATATTTATGCCTTCGATGCATAAGGCCTTAAAATGATCATAGAAAAGGGTAATGGCAGTAGTACAAGAAAAGGGTAAGCATTTAAGGGCTAAAAGGTCTTACCAACTAGCATACGTCTTACAAAGTGAGACTATACTAAGAAGCAAGTAGTACTAAGAATCAATTCTGCATGTTGTTGTGGCCATTGATCTATTCTACTAATGATTGCACAAATTTTTCATCAGTGTTAACTTCAAAAGAACACTAGGAAGCCTGCTAGAACAACCTTGGAAAACACCTCTAATAATTTGCCTAAAGCATCCTTCATAGGAAAATTAGTATACATCTTTGTGCTAGCAAACTTGTCATATATAATCAAAAAGACTCCGAAATAGACAATAGGTGTGAAAGACATGCCAATCAGTTATTCTGTAACTTACATCTAAAGCACAATTATTAGGATCAATAGACATGCCAATAGCCCACACTTGCAGCAAAAGTAGCTTTGTTATGGGAAAGTAAGAAAACTTGAACTACCTATCAGTTAAAGAACAATAATGGGTGTTGGTTATATTGTGATCCCATCTTCATGTATTCCCATAAAGGCTTAAAAGCATAAAAGGAAGAAAACATTAATAGTTTAACAATCGATTAGAAATTTATATTTCTTAGGCACAAACATGTGGTCTATTGATCTGTCTTCATATTTAGGGATGGTTTCAATAAGTAGAGTTTCATTAGAAAAAATTATTTAGGTAAGCAATTATATAATTATGAAGAAATCATTAATAGTATAAACTATAATATAAGAGGGAAAAAATGCCTAAGTATGTATAGACTAATCAATCATGCTAAGAAAAAGTGGAATAGAGAAACTACAAAATGAAAGGAAACAAAACAATTAGAAAAGGAAATGGGAAGGCTGAGGTTAATATTATTAGTTCCTAAAATGCAATTGTGAAATTAGTATAAGATTTAAATTATTTTTGTTTAAAAAGAGAAACAAATGAATGTCTAGGGTAACATAAATTGATTTTGATCTTTACCTAAGTGAATGTGCCTCTAAAATAAGAAGAAACACCTAGATTTCTACCTTCTATAATGTCACTAACATGCCTCTAGTTAAAAATCTTCTGATTTTGTATCTTATATAACTTTAATTGCTTTAAACAAAAGCTAGATTAATAAAAAGAGTAAATAGTAAGCACTAAAACCAATCAAACCACAAATGGTTTCCTAATCATATGGTAGCTTACTGAAAAGTTCAAAACATAAATATCAAATTGGGAAAAGAAAACATAAAAAAAGAGTAAAAAAGAAAAAAGTGGTAAGGATCTAGTGAGCTTTAAAGGCAACATTCTTCATCCATGTTCTTTTTCCCATTTACATGCATTTGTGCAATAATGTTTCCTTGAAGATTTAAAAATAAATAAAATAAATAAATAATTAATAATGGAAGCCTATATATTATTACAACTTTCACAAATTTATCCTTTCTTGCTCTTCTAAGGACACATTTAATATTTTGATGTAGTTTCATTTCAAAAATATTGTTCTTAGTAAGCAATTACAATTTTAAAGAAATTTTACACGATAATATAAAAGAGATTAAAGGTTTAAAAAGGAAATACAAGGATACATACAAAAAAAAACAATCTTGCCAAGAGAAAGTGGTGCATAGAGCAACTGCAGAACAAAGAAAAGAAAAAAAAAATGAAAATAAAGGAAAAGAAAAGAGAAAAACAGAGATTAGACTTATACCTCAATGTAATGGTGATTAAAAAAGTTAAAATCAATTCAAGATTTGAATTCTTTATGTTTCAAAACAAAAAACTAATGAACACCAAAGGCAACAAAAAATAACACTTGTCACTACATGGCACAACAATGTTTGAAAGTTATTGAGATTGTGCTGCTCAAGGGACCAAAATCATCAGGAATTAGCTAGTTTTGGTAGCCCAAAATTGAAACTTGAGATGACTAACCTAAAAGGATTATTAAAGCTCAACAGACACTTTGCAAATTTCCCCATATTTGAAAAAGAATCATGTAGCATAAAAAGAAAGATTGTCATATCCTTATATTTGAAATTTAGTGACGTATAAAATTTGACCCTGTAGACAAAACTAATTAGATATGAGTCCCTCTTGCTTCAAATGAATGAATCAATGAGGAATGTGTTAGCCTTAAAGGTTAGGGAATGAAGCTACATAAGGGAAAGGAATAAATTGATGAAACAATGAAAAGCTATAATACAACAAAGTGATCAAATCCAAGAGAATGAAGGATTAGAGAAAAAGAAAAAGCCAAAACCTGTTGGCAAGGCCATTGACAATGACCTCTTTTACAACGTAAGATATATCCCTCCACATGAAGTTCCCATTCGCCATTGTCCCTTCCTTACTGTCCCACCCTTTATTTAAGAAGCTAATCAAAACTAACAACAAACAACCCAAAACCAAAATCAATTTTGCAAGCCCTAGGCAGTCTTGGAGACAATCCATTCAAAATAGTGATCAATTCTAACCTAGTAGCATACAAATACCTTGAATACCTAAAATTGTCTAGGAAAAAATAGATCAAAATGATTTGTACACTATTAGGTCAAAGAATTGAATTTGATTAGGAGAATCAAAAATAAATTTATCCCTTCATTTTAATAAAAGATTAGGCAGCAAACAGGAACCGCTGCCTTATTCAAAAATTAGGTAGTAGCTTAAGACTACCACCTTAACCCTTTTTTTATTTTTAAACACAAAGATTAGCCAGTGGTTCCAAATCTCTGCCTCTTTTCATTTCAAGAAAAAAAAAAAAAGGCAATGGTTCAAGACTGCTACCTTATTCCATTTTTAGAAAATGAATAGGCAACGATCTAGAACTGGTGCCTTATATCTTTAATTTCAAAAGGGATAAGTAGTTGTTTAGAATTTCTACCTTAGCCCCTTAATTTAAAAAAAAATAGGGATTAGGTAGCGGTTCTTGACTACTGCATTATTCCTTTTCTTTTAAAAAAAAAGGTAATGGTTCAAGACCACTACCATAGCTCCTTATTTTCAATGGGAATAGGCAGAACCACTACCTTAGCCCATATTTTTTTTTTTAAGAAAAAAAGATCAGGTAGTTGTTCCAAACCACTACATTATTCATTTGTTTAAAAAAATAGGTAGTAGTTCTAGACTATTGCCTTATCCCTTTATTTTCAAAAGGAATATATAGTAGTTTATAACCATTGCCTTAGCCCCTTGGTTTTTTAAAAAAAAAAAAAAGAAAAAGAAGTTTAGGTAATGGTTCCAAATCATTGCCTCAATCCTTTTTCAAAAAAAAAAAAAAAAAGCAGTTCAAGACGACTACCTTATACCTTTATTTTTTAAAATGAAAGATAAGGTAGCAGTTGCCTTATTCCTTATTTTTATGGTCTTTGATTCACATGCTAACTTGGTTTAGACTCCAAGCCTTCACCTTGTTAGTCATCTCGTAATTAAATTGCATATAGTTAGCCAAAACTCTAACTATGCACTAATATTTCATTAATGCTTGAGCTAGTTCTTAACTTACTTATAAGCCAACTAACAATTAAACCACACATTATTACTTTGAACCTTAGCTTAAGTGCTAACATTATTAGTTAACTTTTGTGTAAGAGATGCATTACCCCCCTAAAAAGTATTAGAGAAATTGACCCTTTAGTGGTAAGAGACATTGCCTTGCTTAAGCCATCACACCTTATGTCAAAACATACTTCCCATCTAAAGAGCTTTGAGGAATCTGATCCTTTACTAGTAAGGGACCTTGTCTTATTTGTCCTATCACACATGTGCTCTAACCTTCAACTCTTTAGCAACTTAACATCAATACTATAACCCATAACTTAACTTATACCTACCTTTCCTTGTCTTATTACCATAAACATTGACTTTATGTTCACCTTGCCTCCTTAATGTGCTTGACTCATGCCAATCTTCATACCAAGCATTGGTGAAAGATGACACCAATTGATAAGGTGAACTAACTTTCTTACTTTTGCTTCTTAAACTTTAAGCTAACCAAATAGTATATTAAGTCCAAGAAGAACAAAATTGACAATTAGGGTGAGGAAATGAGTAAAGTGTTGTCTAAATGTATTGAGCTAAAAAGGGAAAACAGAGATTGTTGAAAGAAAATGCAATTCTAAAGGGTGAATATAATATAAATTAGAGTTATGTAGTTGTATACTATTCACTCGTGTTCCTTTGATTAACATTGTGTTGTGTTTTAATTTTGGTGAAAGGGCATCATGTTTTTGTTGTAGTGTTTCTAGTACTATAAGGTTATCAATTATATGACACATTTGTTATAAACTTTTATAATTGTAAAAGTTAACTCAATTGGTTCAAATGTGGATAATGGTTGTTTGTTGATCATAAAGGAATTAAACTATTGTTTATTCTAACCCTTGGAATTTTGAGGAGGTTTTAACTTTTGACACAGAAGTCCATAGTGGTCAAATAGAGGAAAGGCTATCATAGTGGATATTTTAGATTAACTTCCAACTATTTCATTATTAAAAGGAAAAATTCCACTTTTTATCATATAAGAAAAGAGGTTCCAGTATAGGAATTCATGATTTATAACTTTTTTGGCTTTTTTTATCACTTTTGCTTTTTAGTTGGATAATGAAAATTTGGATGGGAAAGTCTCATTTTGGCTTTCCTTTTATGGGTATTGGCAAGGGTGAAGGTCTTTAAATAATTGAACTATTAAGCTAAACTAAAGAAAAAAAATTATTTATTAGATAATTGGCCACAAAATAAGTGTTATAATATGTAATATATCCTTCATTGGCATAGTCTAACATTATAAATATTGAATTCATAAACACCCTTTGAAATCGCAACTTAATGTGTGTTTAGTGGCTACACAATCACAAAATAAAGCAAGCATATGCTCTGTCTAATACATCATAATTCCTAATTATTTCAAAGATACAATCCTTAATTGTTTCAAAAGTACAATCCTTAATTGTTGCAAAAGTATTAACTAATTGTTAACTTAACAACACATTTTAGTTAAGGTTTCTAGATAATTGTTAACCAATGCTTTTATTGTGCATATTAGTGTGTTGCACAATATCTGATCTACCAAAAGGGGCTATTTTTTGTCCATGAGTTTGTACAGCAGTTGCTAGGACTTAGTTGGCACTAAACACTAATGTTTTGGGATGATATGAAGACATCTAAAATTGTAATACAAAGTTGTTAATGAAGGGTTTAGAAAATTAATTTTTAATCAAGCTGGAAGAGACCTATTATTGGCATATGTACTCTCAATGTGTTGTTCAAGTATAGTAGCATTACAAAAATGTTGTTCATGCTCTTTTGTAATGTCAAGAACTTTAGTACACTATTGTTCATGACATGCAATCTAACTTAACTAATGACCTTGTTGTTCACCAAATATATTATAAATAGAAGATTGTGACACAATTCCATCAATAAGACAATTTGCACCCTCAACTTCATTTTACACATACCCAAAACTTTTCCACACATTCTTAGTTCCGTCATCAAGCTCTTCTAGCTCAGCACCACCTGCATGTGGAATATCCTCAACAATGGCAAATACAAGTTCATCAACCTCATGTAGAACATTGATATGTACAACATGCTCTCATGTCAACCATCGAATTCAACATATCAAACATTGATTGTCACCTGTCTTACTGAGATACTTTATAAACTTATATAATTAGTTAGGGAACTTATGCATATAGTCAACTAGCATATAGTCAAGTATGTTATTGTATCCATGACTTTTTATTATTGCATCTAAGCTAAGCATCAATAAGGTATCTTTTATGTTGGCTTCAATGACCTTGACTTCTTCCCATTCATATATAATCTTAAGTTGCAACATCATGGTCCCATCAAGATGAAACTTTACAGTAATCAATATCCACCATGAGTAATTATACTAAGGGTTAATAAACTATGTATGATTTCCAAATAACAAAAAATTGCATACATGGTAACAAGTTACATTTAATTAATAAACAATTAGGAAGTGACAAAGTTATTGCCTAGTTTATTATAAATAGAAATTATTTATTCCATAAGCCTATTCCACTATAAAAATTAATTAGACGATTCCCTTCAACCGTAAATGATTTTTTATCCCTTTTAACAAAATCTTTGATAAAATGATTGTGTAAGGAAACAAATCTAGAATTGCAAAGAATAAAAAAGCTACAAACTAATAAAATTGAAAAAGGGAATAGAATAAAAAAGTAAAAAAAATAGAAAAAAAATTATAATAATAATTAATATGGCTTTAGGTAATAAGAAATTAACAAATAATTGGTATTCTTAAATAAAAATCCTAACCTAGTTAAGCTTAATCCCATTAACCCATTACTCAAAATTAAAATTAATAATCTCATTAACTCTAATCTCATAAACCCATAAATTGAATTTTATAGTCCTTAAATTCTAAAACTCTAATAAAAAGGCTTAAGAAAGTGTGGGTTACCACTGTCTTTGAAATATTCTTAAGAAAGTAATTAGCTCCTATTGCTTTTTGCTCCCTTTCAGCTTTCATAGATCATATGGTCCTTAAAACTATTGTCTCTCTCACTTTTTTCTTCTTTAAATCACTCACTATCTTTCTCAAGAATTTTCTCTCACAAATGTTTCTCTATTTTATTGTCATGAATGACTTTTTATTTTTATTTTCACAAAATATTTTCCTATAAAGAGGAACTAACTTAGGCCTTTTATTTTGTTTATTTATATTACAATTATAATTATAATTTAATATTTACTTAATTAGGTTTATCTTTTATATTTAATTAAATTTCCTTTTCAAAATTACATGTTTTTAATGTTTTTTGGATTTTTTTTTCATCAAATATTATATATAATAGGTTAATGGGTTATTACTATTTGGATTTCAAGTAGGTTTGGGTTTGGGCTTGGCCCAATTGAGATGTGGTGCTTTGTTATTATTGTCTTTAGTACACCTTAGCTTCCTTCTCTTATTTGTGTGCCATATTAGCAACTTAAATGATTTCTTTTAATTTGGCTTAATGGTTAGCTAGAATTGTTTCAAAATTCTTAGTTTATTGAATTATTACTTTTGAAAAGTCAAATTAGATTTAACATATCATGCAAAATTAAATATAAAACTATATAATAATTCCTTTTCATTTCACACAAGAAAATATCAAGACAATCTAACCTTAAGAATGCCCAAAGAAAATCTTAGCCCTAACTCATTTTTCTCTACAGGTTTTACGGAGAATAAGGGCATTTTTGTGTTGAATTCAAGAGCTTATGGTCTAATTTGAAATCTTAAAAGCAAGATCTAATCTTAGACAAGGCATTGAAAGCAAAAGGCCATGGTCTCCATTTCTTTTTTTCAATATTTTTTTTTATGCTTTTTATTTTTATTTTTCTTTATTATTTTTAAAAAAATAATTAAGGGAAGGAGTGGGTTATATTTTTTTGAAAGTAGTTTTTTTTTTTTTCTAATTATTATCTTTCTTCTTCTAGTCTTCAAAGGAAAAGAGAGAAGGAAAAAAGGCCAATGGTTTGGATCAACTCTAACAAATAGAGGAGGCATTAATCTTTATTTTTTCTTTTGTTTTAAAAAAAATTTTAAATTTTGTTGTTTTGTTGCTTTTAGTTTTCTTAAAGAAATTCTTGATTTCACTCTTTTTTTGAGTTTTAATGTCTAGACCCAAAAAATTGAAAGAAAAGATTTGAAAGAGTTCTTGTTGGTTTTGATAAGAGTTTGAAAAAACATGTCGCTATTACTAGACATTTATGTCAATTTGTACAAAGGCTTGACCTATACAAAGAATGGTACTAGGAATGTGGTGCTTGGTGAGAAATTTTGTGTTTGATTTTTGTGGGGAGTGTGTTTAGTTCAAGTCATTTTTGCATGTTTAAGAAGGCTTAAAGTATTAATTCCAACTCAAGTTCATGGGTTACAAGTTCGGATAATAGGGCATGGAAGAGTGTTAACTAGTTTAAATTAACAGGGTTTAAATAAGTCAATCTTTCTTTTTCTGGTGAATTTTTTGATTTTTTTACTCTTTTTATGTTTTATTAATTTTTTTTTTTCAATGTTTTACATGTGCTTGGATGATTTGAAAGAGGAGGGAAAGGAACGAAAGAGGAGGTGGTAGCCACTTGTCATCAATGATGGCTTTGGTGACTAGTCTATGGGAAAAATTGGAGATAAAGTAAATACAAAAGGATGCAACTAGTAAAAAATTTTTGGTATCAAAATTTAATAATTTTAAGACAACTGATGGTAGGCCAGTAGTAGAATAATTTGTTGAAATTTAAAGGATTCTAAATCATCTTTCATAATACAAAATGTCTATAGTTGAAATTGTAATTGTGAATTCTAGTAATGATAAATTGCCACTTTTTTTAAATATTTTCAAAAGAAGCCTAAAATATGAGAAAAAGAATATATCCCTTGAAATTCTTGCCAACCATCTTCAAGTAATTAAAGAGTTTTTCATACAAGATGGAAATAATAAGGATGACACTTATGTGTTAAACTTGCAAGTGATTGAGAAAACACAATCATGTGAGTCCACTAATAAGAGAAAGAATCAATCTAATGATAGCAAAAGAAAAACAAATGACAAATATAAAAAGGGCAAATATCATTTTTGTCACAAAAAGGGGCACAACAAATATGAGTGTCATCTTTAAAAGAAAAAAAAACAAGGAAAAGAAATAGTTCCCCTCTAGAGTAACAAATGAAAAAATGATACCAAAAAGATCAATTCATTTAAGGATGATGTTACTTAATAGATTGATTTTAATGTTTCCCAACATGTTTGCGAGAACAAAAGTTACTTTAAAGCTATGAAACTAGTAAATGAGGGTATTGTTATGTACATGTGAAATTCCATTATAGTTTTTGTCATACGAATTAGGGAGGTAGAAATGCAATTCACTTCCAAAAGACTAACAACTTAATCCTTCCAAATGAAGTGTGTTTATGGGAATTAATTATTTTTGTAATGACAAATTCAAACTTGTTGTTGCTAATAATAATGTTAATGTTTATGCTTATGTTGCTATGCATTCTTTTATATGGCACAATAGGTTAAGACATATAAACATTTGAAGATTGCATGATATGGTTAAATTGAACTTGTTGCCATACTTTGATAAATGTAAAAACAAATGCATAACTTGTAAGCTAACAAAAATAATTAAAATTTTATTTCCAAGCAATTAAATATCTTTAAACATGTTAAAATTAATTTATAGTGATGTGTGTGATTTGCATAACACACTAATACTAGGAGGAATGACATATTTGTGATATTCATTGGTAAATACTTAAACTACTGCTATGTTTAATTGATGCATACTAAAAATAAATCTTACGAAAGATTCAATTTGTATAAAACTAAAATTAAATTGCAAAAAGAATTTTTCATTAAAAATTTTCTATCAAAGAAGGGAGAAAAATATTATGATATTGATTTTTCTAAGTATATGAGAATTCTTCAGGAAATTACTATTCCTCACACTCTATAACATAATGGTGATGTAAATACAAAAATTGCATGTCAATAGAAAAGATCAATGTCATGTAATCAAATTTTGGGTTGAGTCAGGGATTTTAGGGTGAGGCATAACTTACATCATTGCATATTTTAAATATAAATCCAACCAAAACTAACAACACAACCCAATATAAGTTCTTAAATAAAAGAAAGTTGTACCTTGTTATTTAAGAATTTGGTTTTATAGAGCAATTGTTAAGCTTCCTTAATGAAAATTGAAAAAGTTGGCTTAAAGGAGAGTTGAGTCCATCTTTTTAGGATATGTTCATAACAATAAGACCTATCAATTAATAGCCATAGAGCTTAACATCTTAATATCTATTAAAATAATCATTAAATTGATAAATGCTATTTTGATGAAAATAAATTCATCTTAGTTTCTAACATTCCAAAATAGAAACAAATTCTCGATAATGAAAATGATTCTTTAGCAAATAAAATTAAAAATGATGAGGAGCAAAAGAGTAAAGGAAGTGAAGACTTTTGGTTATGATTTCTTTGTATTCCTAGTTGAAGGGACAAAGGAATTAGCATGTAATCAAATTCCAAATTGCTTACTGAAGATAATCTTAAGACATTTGATGAAGCAATATAATTGCAAAGACTCTTGGTACCTAGACACTTTGAATCAATCCTCTCTTTATATGTATCTTTTTATGTTAGCTATAAGGGGTTGGTTTTCTCCAATTTTCTATGGTAGTTACATTGCAGTCTTTGCTTGTCCATCCTGTCTCATCTTAATTTGGTTATATATGGATGTAGCCAGCCATGTTTTTGATAGTTGACATAGATCTCATAAGACCCACCATCACTACAAAATAACCCCCACCCTTTTCCTTCGTTACTAAGGAGAGTAAGCAACCTTTATTAGCAAAGGACCTCCTCGAAGTGGCTTGTCAACCCTGCTTTCCCTCCTTCAAAATAATGCTCTTTACCAAATGCCTTTCCTTGGGTTAGGGCATCATAGCAATAAGTAGTTTACTCCACTCCCTCAAGAGTAGGATGTTGGTTGAGATAAAGCTAAGAGCTAACCTAGACTTTCCATGTATTGTCCCTTCTTTCTAAAAAGGAAGAGGAAAAAAAAAGAAAAGATATAAGTGTCATAAGAACTTATTACTTTCTATGTGATGCCATTTTCCTTGATTTTCTTTACATTTAATTTAATTACAAAAAGAGCATTGGAAGACTAATTTGCAATCCTTTAGGATTTGACCATTTAACTTCCTAAATTGCTTGAGGAAGATAACATAGTAGAGCCTTTAAACATGCATATTAGAATATCATACTAGGATTGAATGCTATAGGTACAATATATATTATAATTATGGTGCTAATACATGAGATAACTATAATTAACTAAATCTTACAACTCAAATATTAAGTACACAATAAAAACATGGTGAGTTGGCTTTTATAATTATATGGGATCTTGACACATTAGAAAATTTTTGAGTAAGATCTTTTAAGTCAACATAGAGATTTATTGATTGAAATAAAAAAGTGGGAGTAACTAAAATAAAGATTAAAGACCTGATCTAATTTTGGTATGTATCCATGAAATTAATACTCACTCTCTATTTATATATAGAGGTTGCTAAATCAAAATGAGTAATAATTTTTCCATATATACAAAGCATAGTTGATGTGAACAAACTCATCGAACCAAATGTTTTAGACTAGTATAAAATCTTGAGAATTGTTCTTATGTAAGGAAAGAAGTTTTACGTCCTTGATGAGGATCTTCCTACTCTTGGTGATGAGGAAGAAGTGGAGGCATATATTTAGCATAGGGATGATGATGATCATGCTACATGTGTGATATTACCTAGTATGTCTCTTAAACTTCAAAGGTAACATGAGAATATCATGAATGCCTACACAATAAAGTCTACATTTTAACAAATCATTTGATATAGAAACTTGGACAAAGGGATATGAGATCTTAAAGGAATTGTTCTAATGTAAGATGGCTGAAGGATCTTTAGTGAATGCTCATATTATGAAGATTAACTACATTAAGAATTTGGGTTAATTGGGTTTTACCATAAATTCAGAGTTAAGTGTTGACCTGATCTTGCAGTCTCTACCTTAGGTTTGTTTGCAGTTTATTGTGAACTTCTATATGAACAAATTGGAAGTTACATTAGTTGAATTATTGAATATGTTTAAAACTACAAAGCAAACTCTAAAGAAAGAGAAGACTCCTTTTCTTCTCATAGATTCTTCCAATGTGAAGAGCAAGGCCTAAAATGATGAACAAAAAAAAGGAAAAGCTCAAGAAACCAAGGCATTTGAATCAAGTAGTGATGTGAAAAGGACAAAAGCAGGAGCACTTGCCATCATTGTGGTTAAGGAGGCCACTAAAAAAGAGATTGCAAGATTTATCTTGCTAGACTAAAGGTGAAGAAGCTTAGTGAAGCCTTTGGTTTAGGTATGTTTATGATTGAGATAAATCTTTCTACTTTTGATTTTATTACTTGGATATTAGATATTGGATATGGTCATCATATTTTTAGATATATGTAGGAAATCATCAAATGTACATGGTTGAAGAAATGTAAGGTAGACCTATGATTAGTAAATGAAGCAAGAGTTGCTGCATTAGCCATTGGAACTTATAGTTTACTTTTTCTTTCTAGCCTAGTAATAGAACTAAAGAATTGTCATATATTCCTATACTTTTTGAAAACATCATTTTTGTTGTTCCCATAGTCTTGTATGGGTTGTAATTGTTGTCAATTAGGTTTAAGTGTGCAAGAAAGTAAAGCCACATGGAAGGGTAAGAAGGTAAATCCACGCATAAGGGTAAGAACGTAAATCTGCCACGTAAACCCTATTAGGGTTTCATGGAAGAGATATATAAAGACTTTGAAAGACAAAAATAGGGCAAGGGCCAACACAATTGCATACATGGCAAGAAGAGAAGGAGTTAGCAATATTGAGCATTCAGCAAAACCTAGACTACCGACCAATCAAAGAGAACACCAAACCCTACACAGAAGAACACCACCTGCAAAAGAAAAGAGTAGTCAGAATTGAACAGTATTGTCGGAAGTGAACAGTAGTGGTCGTGAACAGTACCATTGTGAACAGTAATGCCAAAAGTAGGGGCGAAGAACAGCGAACAGAGGTCGAGATACGACCAAATCGGAGCCATCGTCGGCGGAAGGAGAGAAACCCGTGAGGAACGGCATACCACCAGCACACCAGCGATCTGCGAGGAGACAACACAGTAGAGAGAGAAACAGACGGTCAGAAAAACAGAGAAACGGGTCAACGGGAGAGAAAACCGGTTACGGCTAGACGGGGCTGGACGGCAGGACGAAGAAAAGCAGACCGGCGGAAGAAGAAACCAGACGGCCATAGAAGAGAGAGAGATACCGACGGCAACAAAGAACAACCGTCGAGAGAGAAAGAGGAGACGACCGGAACAGAGGAGTCGATATGGCCAAAATCAGATCCAACTGGACGGTGAGATAGATCCGGCTGGACAGTGAGAGAGATCCAGCTGAACGAAGAGAGAGAAACCACCGGCAGAATTGAAGACGGATGAAGAGAGAGAAATCCGGCGAGAAGAGAGAGAAATCCGAGTGGACAGCAAGAGAGAAGGAAACGGACAGGCGAGCCGTGAGACAGTGAGATCGTGGGGCAAGGAGACGGGTGAGACCGTGAGACGGTAAAAGCAGGAGTTGTGTGATACAACTTAGAGAAAAACTTCGGCGAAGCATTGAACTCAACGTATTTTCCAGACTTCTTCAAGAGAGGTTAGAGAGCGTTGCGGTGAACTTCTAAGCGGCTGTGGAGCAGCCTTTCAATTCAATAGAGGCAAGACAAGTTAGAAGAAGGGTAGACACAGTAAGTGACACTCTTTGTATTGTACTTACTTAGTAATTGCAATAGTGAAAGGAGCAAAGAATTAAAGACATTCATTGTAACCTGAATTCTCAAGTATAGTGGATAGTCTCGGTAAGGGAGAGTCCCTACCACCATGGATGTATGTCACGTTGATGGAACCACGTAAATCTCGTGTGTCCTTAATTTGCTTTACGTTCTATGCTTTGAATTGAGTTGTGAACGCAGCTAAAGTATCAGCCAACCCATAACCTAACGAAGACCTAAACAAGAACATCCGTATTGTCTGCTAGGCAAGGTGTCTGAAAGGTGATTTTGGGGACTATTGTGATTAGTAGGTAGTAATAGATCTACCTTAGTCGAGTCTGAGAAAGAGGTTGCTTTTAAGAAGAGGTTGAAGTTGTTCACTTACCTGCGAATTGCGAATTGTGGTGATACTGATTCACCCCCCTCTCAGTATCATAAACTAGTAGATCCTAGGGAGAAGTCAGGAACTTCAATTGGTATCAGAGCACAGGTTCACCAATTTGAAGCTTAATAGCTTGGTGTACTAGTTTGAAGGAATCTAGAAGTTTGACTTGTTCAGCATACTGAAAAATGGAAGCCAGTACCAGCACTAGCACCACTTACAGTAAGAAGGTTCCAATCTTCAACGGAACCAACTATCATATGTGGAGAGCAAGAATGCAAGTGGTATTTGCAACCATGGGCATGAACGTGGTGAAATGTGTACAGGAGGGTTTTGTGGCTCCAGAAGAAGGTAAAGACCCAACCCCAGAGGAGTTAAGGCAGTTTGAGATAAATGGGAAGGCCTCAAATGTCATCATTTCAGCATTGACAGATGCTAAGTATGCTAAAGTTATGGACTGCAAATCTGCCAAGGAGATATGGGACAGATTGAAGAAAGTCTATGAAGGTGATGGCAGAATGAAGGAGGCTAAGCTTCAAGTGTTCAAGGAGAGATATGAATCTCTTAGAATGCAAAAGAATGAGACAATTCAAGAGTTCTTCACCAGGGTTATTGATGCTGTAAACGACCTGAGAAGTCATGGGAAGAACAAGAAGGACTCATCGATTGTGAAGAAAATTCTGAGAATTCTGCCTGAGAGGTTTGCTCCAAAGGTGGTAGCCATAGAGGAGAGTAGAGATCTCAACTCTATGTCTCTGCATGATCTTCAGTGCAATCTCATTGCATATGAGATGAGAATAAAGTCGACTGAGAGCTCCTCAACGTCAAAGGTATCAAAGGAGGCAGCTTTCAAAGCTATGAAACACTTGAAGATAAAAGAAAAGGAAGAATCATCCAGTGGGGATAATGATGATGATGAGGAAGAAAGTGAAGGTGAAGTATTGGCTTACTTCACAAGGAAATTCAAAAAGGGGTCTAAGAAGGGAAAAGGACAATTGTCCTTGAGATGTTATTGTTGTGGGCAGACTGGACACTTTACTTCTCAGTGCAAAGTGAAACTTGATGATGAAGATGAGGATGGTGACGATGAGCAGAATTCAAGATGGAGAAGATCATCATTCAAATCAAAGAAGTCCAATAAGAAGATTGCCAACCCACAGAGGAAGATGAGAGGCTCATTCAAGAGTTATGTGAGTCAGACAAAAGAAGCTGATGAGGAGGAAGATGAAGACTCATCAAATGAGTATGTCTTTATGGCATTAGCACAAAGTGGTAGCTCAACCTCTGAAGAGGAAGAGGAAGTTGATGAAGAAGAGCTAGATCTTGAAGCTAAGCTGGAAGCAGCTTCAAAGGAGATAATCAGAAGGGGCAGAACCATAAGAAGGTTGGAGGCCCATATAAAACAAGTTGAAGTAAAGTCTGAGAAAGTTGAAAGTCAAAACGGTGAAATAAGGGCTGAGCATATTGATTTAAAGAGAAGATTTGAGGAACAGATCAAAATATATGAAGACCTTACAGTAGAGCTTGGCTCAAGGGCTTCAAAAATTGAAGAAATGGAGAAAGAGTTGCTGAAACTTCAGCAACAACTCAAAAGCAACAGAGAGAACTTACAGAAGCTTGAAATGATAGGAGAAGCAAGTTCTGGAAAAGGAGAGAAGAATGTAGAGAAAGTGCAGCAATCTGAGGCTGCATTGGCTAAAGAAAATGAGAATGTGCCACAGAAGTTGAAAGAGAAGGTTGTGACTCAGAAGAAGATGGCTGAGAATAAAGAAGATCTGAAGAAGCAACCTAGGGTGGCAAACAAGAAGGAAGAAAAGAAAGTTAGGCAGCAGAGGGCTACGGTTGAACAGAAGAAGGAGAAGAAGGTGATTGAAATGGAAGTCACACAAGCAAAGAAGCCAGCTACTTTGCCTATACAGCAAGTGATGAATAGAAGAAGACAAGCTGTGATCAGACCCAAGAAGAGGCAATTTCAAGGTCATTGCCTTTATTATGGAGTTTGGGGTCATAAGGCGAGTAACTGTTGGTGGAGAAGGCCAGTATATGTCTCTAACTTGAGAAGATACGATGCTGCATACAGGGGGAGACAATACAGAATTTAGAAGAGAACACCGGTCGTGAGTTCTTGCACATACTGTAAAAGGCAAGGACACGCTGACAAGGATTGTTAGTGGAAGCCCAAACCAGTGGTTTCAAAGAACAAGTTTGCAATATTGGCAGATTTGGAACAGTGTGAAAGGTGCGGCAGGATGGCCATAATGCCAAGAGATGCATGACACTTCTCCCTGAGCAAGAGAAGGCACTCAATGGCACTATGAAAACAAGCGGTGCAGTCAAAGTTGAGAAAAAGGAGAAAGCTATCTTCCAACCAGTTCAAAAGAAGGAATATAAAGCTAAAAGGGAGGTGGCTAATATAGCTGAAATTGCACTCAAAGCTGACTGCAAGGATAAGCAGTGGATCCTTGATAGTGGATGCACTTCGCACATGACGGGAGACAAGAGTAAATTATCAAAGCTAAACAAATCAAGAGAAGGCAGAGTCAAGTTTGACAATGATGATTCACTCAACATCAATGGTCAGGGTTTAGTAAAGATTGGAAGAGGAAAGCTGAAAGATGTTCTGCACGTTGAAGGACTCAGATATAACTTAGCATCTATCAGTTAGCTATGCAACGAAGACCATAAGGTAATATTCACAAAAACAGGTTGTCAGGTAAAGAGTAAAGAAAGCAATACTGTTGCAGCCGGGAAGAGAATAGCTGGAAATTTATATGTGATTGATGAGGACAAGACAAGCAGCTGTTTACTCACCAAAGAAGAAGAAAATCAACTCTGGCATAGGAGACTGAGACACTTATCACAAAAGAACATGAGGAAGCTGACCACTACTCATGCAATCAGAGATATTCCTGACCTCAGGAGAGAGAGAGAGTATGTTTGCTCAGCATGTTCTAAAGGAAAAATGTCAGAAAGCAGTATAAGACCAAAGAGTTCAGTTCTGAAGCAGTGCTTGACATTGTGCATACTGATTTGTGTGGGCCGATGAGAACAAAAGGGTTGAATGGTGAGAGGTACTTCGTCTTGTTTGTCGATGATTATTCTAGAAGGACCTGCATCATGCACCTCAAACACAAGTCAGAAATTTTGAAATGCTTCAAGAGATACAGAAGATTGGCTGAAAATGAGAGTGGAAAGAAGATCAAAGTATTGAGGTCAGATCAAGGCACTGAATTCACAAATGGAGCTTTTGAAGATTACCTTGAGAAGCATGGAATTCACCATCAGATGGCAGCAGCAAGAACACCTCAACAAAACGGGGTGGTAGAGAGGAAGAATAGAGCTGTGGTTGAAATGGCAAGAACTCTACTGCTGGAATCCAAGCTTCACACAAGATTTTGGACAGAAGCAACATTTACAGTCGTGCACTTACTGAATAGAGTTCTACTAAGGCCCAATACTGATAAGACTCCATATGAGCTATAGAGTGGGAAGAAGACAACAGCCAAGTATCTCAGAGTCTTTGGCAGCCCATGTTTTGTGAAGAACAAGGAGCAAAACTTGGGAAAATTCAACGTTAGGTCTGATGAAGGCATCTTTGTGGGATACTCAGCAAAGACAAAAGGTTACAGAGTTTTCCTGCATAAGCTGGGAAACGTAATCACTACCAGTGATGTGAGAATAGATGAGAACTGGAAAACAATGCAGAATGGAGAAGCTGAGGACAATAAAGAAGATGACTTCAATGTAGATGAAGAATCAGACCAACCTGAAGAAAAGGAACAAGAAGTAAGTTTAAACTTAGAAAAGAGTGGGTCTGAAGATGAAGAAAGAGATCCTCTTACAACTAAGACGGTGTAAGGAAGAAGGACAAAGAAAACATGGACCAGTGCTCATCAAGGAGATCAGATCATAGGTGACCTATCAGCAGGAGTTACAACAAGAAGAAGAATGGTGGGAGCTACTACTCTACTCTCACAAGTTGAACCTAAATCTGTTGAAGAGGCTATTCAAGACCAAGACCAAGCCTGGGTCAAAGCTATCAATGAGGAGCTAGATCAAATTGAGAAGAATGATACATGGGAGCTGGTTCCAAGACCCACTAATAAGAATGTCATAGGAACAAAGTGGGTGTTTAGGAATAAACACAATGAAGATGGCAAGGTGGTGAGGAACAAGGCCAGGCTGGTTTGCAAAGGTTACACTCAGATAGAAGGGGTAGATGTTGATGAAACTTTTGCACCAGTAGCAAGGTTAGAAACTATCAGAATGTTCTTAGCTTTGGCAGCACACAAGAGGTATAAAGTCTATTAGATGGATGTGAAATCCGCCTTTCTGAATGGGCTCCTAAAAGAAGAAGTGTATATTGAACAACCCAATGGAGTACAAATCAGTGAGGATGAGACACAAGTGTGCAAGCTGAAGAAAGCCTTGTATGGTCTTAAGCAAGCTCCAAGAGCATGGTACAGCAAGCTGGATGCGTACTTGAGAAGGTTGAACTTCAGAAGAGGAACGGTTGATAATAACCTGTATGTGTTTAACTCAAAGAAAGGCCAGCTGATAACCATAGTATATGTAGATGACATCATCTTTGGAGGGGATCACTCTGAACTATGCCAAGATTTTGCACAGAAGATGAGTGAGGAATTTGAGATGTCATTGATTGGAGAAATGACGTACTTTCTTGGATTACAGATAAAGCAGTGTGAAGAAGGTATCTTTATTTCTCAGACAAAATATGCCAAAGAGATGCTGACAGTGGGCTACAAGTTCACAAAAGATCAGGAGGGAAGGAGTACAAGCCTTACAGAGTACAGGAAGATGATAGAGAGCCTTCTGTACCTTACGACATCAAGGCCTGATCTTATGCAAGCTGTGTGCGCTGCCAGCAAATTCCAAGCTGATCCTAAAGAGTCTCATGTGTTGGCAGTGAAAAGAATCCTAAGGTACCTCAAAGAAACACTGGAAATGGGCTTGTGGTATCCAACCATGGATTCTATTAAACTACAAGCATACACTGATGCAGACTGGGCAGGAAGTATAGATGATAGAAAATCAACTAGTGGCTGCAGCTTCTACTTGGGTTCAAAGTGTGTTGCATGGTTAAGTAGAAAGCAAAATAGTGTTGCTTTAAGCATAGCTGAGGCTGAGTATATGGCTGCTTGTGCAGTATATACACAGGTGATATGGATGCTAAGACAATTGGCAGATATGGGTGTTGAAGTGAAATTACCAGTGAGTATACTTTGTGATAATCAAAGTGCTATTGATCTCAGCAAGAATCTGGTTCAACATTCAAGAAGCAAGCATATTGACAGCCGATATCAATTCATCAAAGATCAAGTGGAACAGGGTACAATTCAGTTGGAGTATGTTGGCATTAGAGATCAAATTTCAGATATTCTAACTAAACCTCTGCCCATAGAGCTGTTTGAAAAGCACAGATTGAGTCTATCTGTGCAAATGCCTCCTCAAGCCTGAAGTTCAGGTAAATCCTCCATCTTCACTTTGCAAGTTTTTCAAATTTGTAATTGGTTGGCAAAGGGGAGAGAAGCAACAGTGCAGGGGGAGCTGTTAAGAAAGGGGGAGTACTATTGTTGTTCCCACAGCCTTGTATTTGTAATTGTTGTCAACTAGGTTCAAGAAAGTAAGCACATGGAAGGGTAAGAAGGTAAATCCACGCGTAAGGGTAAGAACGTAAATCTGCCACGTAAACACTATTAGGGTTTCATGGAAGAGATATATAAAGACTTTGGAAGACAAAAATAGGGCAAGGGCCAACACAATTGCATACACGGCAAGAAGAGAAGGAGTCGGCAATATTGAGCATTCAGCAAAACCTAGACAACCGACCAACCAAAGAGAACACCAAACCCTACACAGAAGAACACCACCTGTAAAAGAAAAGAGTAGTCAGAATTGAACAGTATTGTCGGAAGTGAACAGTAGCCATCGTGAACAGTAATGCCAAAAATAGGGGCGAAGAACAGCGAACAGAGGTCGAGATACGGCCAAATCGGAGCTGTCGTCGGGCGGAAGGAGAGAAACCCATGAGGAACGGCATACCACCGGCACACCAGCGATCTGCGAGGAGACAACATGGTAGAGAGAGAAACAGACGGTCGGAAAAACAAAGAAACGGGTCGACGGGAGAGAAAACCGGTTACGACTAGACGGGGCTGGACGGCAGGACGAAGAAAAGCAGACCGGCGGAAGAAGAAACCAGACGGCCATAGAAGAGAGAGAGATACTGACAACAAAGAACAACCATCGAGAGAGAAAGAGGAGACGACCGGAACAGAGGAGTCGATACGGCCAAAATCAAATCCAACTAGACAGTGAGATAGATCCGGCTGGACAGTGAGAGAGATCCAGCTGAACGAAGAGAGAGAAACCACTGGCAGAATCGAAGACGGACGAAGAGAGAGAAATCTGGTGATGAGAGAGAAATTCGGCGGGAAGAGAGAGAAATCTGGCGAGAAGAGAGAGAAATCCGACTGGACAGCAAGAGAGAGAGAAACGGATAGGCGAGCCGTGAGACAGTGAGATCGTGGGGCAAGGAGACGGGTGAGACCGTGAGACGGTAAAAGCAGGAGTTGTGTGATACAACTTAGAGAAAAACTTCGGCGAAGCATTGAACTCAACGTATTTCCAGACTTCTTCAAGAGAAGTTAGAGAGCGTTGCGGTGAACTTCTAAGCGGCTGTAGAGCAACCTTTCAATTCAATAGAGGCAAGACAAGCTAGAAGAAGGGTAGACACAGTAAGTGACACTCTTTGTATTGTACTTGCTTAGTAATTGCAATAGTGAAAGGAGCAGAGAATTAAAGACATCCATTGTAACCTGAATTCTCAAGTATAGTGGATAGTCTCGGTAAGGGAGAGTCCCTACCACCATGAATGTACGTCATGTTGATGGAACCACGTAAATCTCGTGTGTCCTTAATTTACTTTACATTCTGTGCTTTGAATTTAGTTGTGAACGCAGTTAAAGTATCAGCCAACCCATAACCTAACAAAGACCTAAACAAGAACATCCGTATTGTCTGCTAGGCAAGGTGTCTGAAAGGTGACTTTGGGGACTATTGTGATTAGTAGGTAGCAATAAATCTACCTTAGTCGAGTCTGAGAAAGAGGTTGCTTTTAAGAAGAGGTTGAAGTTGTTCACTTACCTGCGAATTGCGAATTGTGGTGATACTGATTCACCCCCCCTCTCAGTATCATAAACTAGTAGATCCTAGGGAGAAGTCGGGAACTTCAATTTTCATTTCTAGTCTAACTTTAAATAAATTTACTTTCACATTTAATGATAAAGGTTGTTCTTTTGAGAAAAATTATATAAATTTTTTTTATATAAGCTTGATTAAGGAAGGTTAAGTTATATAAAAATTGATACTTAGATTTATTTGGTTATGAGTTATTAGGATTTATACATATAGATGTATGTGGTCCTAGGCAACACATGCAAGAGGTGGTTTGTCTTATTTCATTACATTCACAAATAATCGATCAAGATATGGTTATGTGTATTTAATGAAATACAAATTTGAATATTTTGAAGAATTTAAGGAATCAAGAAATGAAATAAAGAAACAAACAAGTAGAAGTATTAAAATCCTAAGATTAGATTGAGGAGGTGAATACTTAAGCTAAGAATCTGGTGGTTACTTGAAAGAGAATGAGCTTTTCTCTCAATGGACATTTAGTCAAACACCACAACATAATCATGTTTCTAAAAAAGGAAATATCACCCTATTAAATATGGTTTCATCCTTGATGAATCAACTTGATATTCCTTTATCTTTTCGAGTTTATGCCCTTGGGACTGCTACTTACCTTCTTAATAGACTTTTGTCCAAATCTGTTGACAAGATGGCATATAAGATATAAAATGGTAAGAGACCAAATGTTTCATGTCTAAAGATTTAGGATATGATACTTATATAAAGAAGAGAAGGCAGTTGAAGGAATCAAGGAAACAACAAAAGTAAATTAGAAATGTAAATTGAGGATGACAGAAGATTTTACATTTTCTTCACGTTAAATGACATCTCTATTATGTTTACATGTGGATCTATGAAATGAATGGTTTTGTCTCGATATAATTTGAAATGGGCCGACTGATTATCCATTGGTGTGTTTGTCGCTCACACACACACATATGTTTTTTTTATTGTTTTTAATCGGATTTGTTTGGACACATCCAACAATTGTCTAAGCATTCAAGACCAATATCGTTTTTGATTTATGTGTATGTAATACGTCATACTTTATAGATTTCTAGTTTTTAGAGAAGTACACAGTAAACTTTCATCTATAATTGCAAAAAGCAGTTTGTCCATACGTTCCCAATCTCTTTTCTGTTCAAGAAAGCATGTTAGCCATTGCCTACTTGAAAGTAAACTAGATCATCAAAATTTCCATTGGTGTGGTGCCAATCTAAGCTAGTTTCAGCCAAAAAGGCCATGTCTTGCATTGTTGGGTAATAGTTGGGCCTAGTTGACTTCCTCCCAAAATTTAAGGGCAAATTGATAGGACATTGAGGTTGAACTTGAGGTCCATACTAATTATACTAGAAATACGAGACAATGTCTTGATTTCTAGTGCTAGAAAATGAGACAAACATAGTAGCACCAATTATGGTTTCAATAACAAAAACAATTGCTTCAAATCCCCAAATTTTATTTTCCATATCAAGCAAATTATAATATCATCCATTATTTAGAAAATAAGCAATAAAAATGCTTACATATGTTCCTTTCCATTGCTTTCATGACTCACATGTGTAAGATTTTTTTCATCTCGTATGATTTTGCTTTTTCTTAACACAAATGATCTCATTCCCTTATCCATATTCATTGTCCTAAAATTATTATTTCTACATATATAAATAAAAAAACAATTTGAGTTATAATTCTTTCATGAATTGAAAAACTTATTAAGAAGAGTGACGTTGACCACTAACAAATGGTCATTATGACATCACCATTCACTAACCTTGATAAAAAATCTCTCAAAAGGAGATATCAGAGAAACATGCCTTCAAATATTTTTTATAAAAGAAAATCAGATTGTAACACATACACTGTAAGAATTATAAAAGATATAAATTAATTAGCTTTTATTTAGTTTTATAAATGAATACTTATTTTTATAAGAAATATATTTTTTTTCTTGCTTTTTTCCTTTTTGTGTTTTCCATTGTTTTCTTTTATATTGATATGTCGTTTTGTGTTTTAGTACTTTCTTTGTTAATTCTTTAGATGAACGAGTTTTAATACTTAACTGTTAGTTATAGTTGACCCTTTCATTTATTTTGTTCTTTTCTTCCACCCTTGTTAAGAACACAAATTTGTTTAAAATGTTATTGATTTATACAAGGTAGAATTTTCATTTTGGTTTATTTTTTATTTGGATAATTTGAAAATGAAGGGATCTATAATTTGAAATTTAGATCTACATTTGTCGAGGAAATGATAATATACTAGGAAGATAGTTTCAGCCTCATCAAACTAATGCTCCCTTACTTTTGTGCTTACATTTGTAAGACATCCCATTGCTAAGGCATTCTTTTTTTTCCTTTCCTTCTCACCCCTTTGTTTTCATTTAGATTTTTAAGAAGTTCTTGGCTACAATGGTTTTTACACCTAGGGCCTTTTCAGTCTAAAGCCTTTACTTTGACCATTAGGCTAAAGCTTTGGTCTCCTACGCAGTGTTCTTACATTAATGAACATGTGTTACCTCTATATTATGTTATGTAATGTAATGTTGTATTATTACTTAAGTGACTCCTTTTATTTTGTGCAAACTCAAAAGCAGTGACTGGGGGATCTTATTAAACTTAATGAAATTTGATCTTAAATTTGCTCCCCGTAAGGTTCTTAGTTCTACATGAACTTCTTTAGCTTTCCTACTTACAATGAGAATTGATTTTCCTTAGATATTTATCAATGTAGGTGATCCTCTTTCTATTTAATGATTAAGTAGCATTTAAAAAAAATAAAAGGGAAAAAATATTAGTATTATTTAAGAAAATGAAAAGATAAATTTAAAAATATTTTTTCCTTTTAAAAAGATAAAAGGAGAAATTTAGGAAAAATATGAGTATTTTTTTAAAGAAAAAAAAGTAAATTTAAAAATATTTAGAAAAAAATAAAAGGAGAAATGTCAGATTATTTTTTTCTTTTCCTTAGAAATTATCATTTTAATTATGAGAATTTTAATCACGTAAATTTTAAAAATATGTGAAAATTATTATTATAAATTAAATAAATTGTAATGCACTTAAACTGTGATTAAATAAATTAAATATATGTTGAAATTTTAAGAAAAATTATAAACTAACTATTAAGTTGATATCAAATAGAATAATACATGAGAATTTCCTAATAAAATTAAAAATCAAATTAATTACTTAAATATTCTTAAAATTAAGTAAATATTACTATAAAATCATTTCATCAATTTTCTCTTAGTTTTGTTAATATATATTTAAACATTTGTTTTAAACTCACAAGATGCGCAAATTTATCATATTTAGTAAAAAATATATTTTTACTTGTATTTTATTTAAATGGGAAAAATGAAATATAAAGGACTTAAATTATGAACTATATTATCTTTTTGAGAAATAACGGTAAATTTGGAGATTTTTTTGCTCTAAAAAACAAAAAAGAGGAATTTCAAATTATTTTTTTTAATTTTCTTAATTATAAGTATTTGTGCTATACATATTTTTGGAATATATGTAAAATGTTTAATATTAATTAAATAAATTAGAATACATCTTAAATTGTAATTAAGTACACAAGATATATGTTGAAATTTTGAAATTTTAATTCCATTAAAATATGAAAAAAGATTATATAGTAACTAGTAAGTTAATATTAAATAGTATAAATTGTGAGAGTCTACCAAAAAATTAAAACTTAAATCAAATAATTAGATATTTCTAAAATTAAGTGTCATTGCATAAACATTTCATTTGTTTTCTTTCAACTTTAAAAATATATATTCACATATAGATCATATTTAGTAAGCTCCCAATTTATATCAAAATTTTGAAATATCTATACAACAATGTGTTAATTTGGTAAACATCCATTTGATTTCTAACAATCTTTTTGCTAAGGTAATTAATTTAATCATGTAGTTTCAATTTCAAAATAACAATTTTAATTTCAATTTAATGACCCTTTATTGGGGAATTTGATTTACAATGAAACTACAAAAAAATTACAACCATGAAATTTTTAATGCCTTTTGTTGTAATATGTCAATCTTCATCTTTTTTCCTTTCTTCTCATGTTATTGTCTATAACAAGGTAGTAACCTTCTCCTCTAAATAGTGGTATTATAGTCCCTTTGATCTTATAAAACTTGTGTTTTAGTGTTTATGAGCAAAGAAAAAACTAGAAAGAAAACCTTCTTAAAAGACCTAAAACACTTAAAAAACTAAAATGGCATTTAACAGTTCATTTTGAACCTTGGCTCCACTAGTATTTTTGGTGAGAACTATTCTATATGGATTGTTAAGATGAAGGCCTATCTAAGGTCTCTAGATCTCTAAAATATAATTAAGAATGGAGATGAAGTCTAGCACTCTTTAATAATCCCATTATAACTTAACTTAGGCATCATAATAAGGAAACAACTAAATTATTCAAAACTTTAACATGTATTCATTTTGGTTTCATCATAATGATGTCATGTGCAAGTGCAAAATAAGCTTGGGAAAAGCTAAAGGAAGAGTTTCATAGCAATGACCAAAAGCATTCCAATCCTAGACTTGAGGTAAGAGTTTCATTCTCTTAGAATGAAAGACAATGAGTTTGCTCAAGAGTTTATAGGTGAACTTATGAAGACTATCAATGAGATTAGGTTATTAGTAGAGGACTTGACTAAACAAAGGATAAAGGAAAAGGTCTTATTGTGATTGCCAAATAAATATGAGTTTAAAACCTTATCTTTGGAGAACTCCAATGACTTAAGCAAGTTTACACTTGCCAAGCTAGTTAATGGCTTGCAAGCTTTAGAATTGAGAAGGGCTATTAGATAGAGTGACTCCTTAAAAGCTGCTCTTGTGGCAAGAAGCATAGATAAGCCAACATCACACTTAAAAAGGCATAGTGATGATAAGACATAAATGGAAAGATGAAATTGAAAGTAGTAAAGATGGAGAAAACTAAAAGAATGTGTATCCTTTTGCAAGCACTATAAAAGAACAACTCATGTTAAAAAGTATTGCTAGTTAGACTTGATGTACAATGTAGAATCTACAAGAATTTGAGTCATATGGCTAGAGTATGGAAAAATAAAGGAAACCCAATAACAAAAGTAACAACAAGCTCAGGTACTTAAGAACCAACAATAAGAGAAGCAACTTTTTATGGTAGCTTGTAGTAATGAGAGGAGTAGTGCTGAGAATTGGTTGATAGGTGATGGTTGTAATTAACACATTTCAAATGATGTGGAAAAGTTTGAGACACTAGATTAGTCATACAAGTCTAGAGTAAAGGTAAGCAATGTAAATTTCATCAATGTAAAAGGAAAAGGCTCCATAGTTATTATGACAACAACAGGTATTAAACTTACACCTAAAGTTCTCTATGTTCTTGGTATTAACCAAAATTTGGCCACTATTGGACAATTGTTAGAAAAAGGTTATAAACTACACTTTAAAGATAAATCCAATTAAATTGTTGATTCTCAAAACCATGAGTTGTTAACTTTGGAAATGAAGAACATGAGCTTTATGATTCATAGGAGTCTCATGCATAGTTAAGCTTTTATACATATTGTTCATGACTCAACCTTAAGGCCTAAAAGGTTGGGTCATTTTAATTATTCATCATTAAGCCATATGTATGAAAATTAGTTAGCATTGGATATTCATGCTAAAATTAAGTCTCCTTAGGTTTGTAAATCTTGTTAGTTTGGAAAGCAAAGTAGGCTACCATTTCTTGCCAAGTAGGCTAAGAGAGCTACTTAGAGGTTGGAGCTCATACACACTAATGCGTGTGGCACCATGAGCATTCCTTCATTGACTAATAATAGGTTTTATATCTTATTCATAGATGACTACATTAAAATGTGCTGGGTTTATTTTATGAAACTCAAGTCAAATGTGCTTGATATTTTCTTAAAGTTCAAATTATGGATTGAAAATCAAACTAGTTACAAGTTGAAAATGATAATATTAGATAATGGCACTAAGTACACATCTAACAAGTTTATAAATTGTGTCAAGATGCTGGGATCCATCACCAATTCATTGTCACTTACACTCCACAAAAATATGGGACAAGTGAGAGGAAAAATAAAGCTATAATTGAAATGACCAAGTGTCTATTTTTTGAAAAAAACATGCCAAAGAAGTTTTAGGTAGAGGTACTCAACCCTATTATTTACTCACTTAACAGGTTACTTACCAGAGCTTTAGGAGGAAGTAGAAATCCCTATGAGGCCTGGCATGGAAACAACCCTTCACTCCAGCACTTAAGGGTCTTTAGTTGCATATGTTACAATTTTGTATCTAAGATCAAAAGAGAAAAGTTGGATTCAGAGGTTGAAATAAGAATATTACTTGTTATGCTTTAAATTCCAATGTCAATAAGATCTACATTTTGAAGATATAGAAAGTATTTCTAAGTTAAAGTGTAAAATTTGATGAACAAGCCAACTAGGATTAGGACAAAGCTCAAACAAATGGTGAAGTCTAGGATTTCAACATAAACCAATCTCTTTTATAACTTGATATTCATACAAATGATGAGGTGGTTGAGTTTGATGATGAGCTAGTAAGAGGAAGCAAATCACTTGCTAAGGTATATGAAAGGAGCAATGTTGCTTCACCAGAGCCTATCAGTTATTTTAAATCAACTATATGGATAAATCCTATGAAGGCTAAAATTGAAATGCTTGAAAAGAACAACACCTAAAATTGGTTTAAAACACTAATGATAGATAAGTAATTGGTGTTAGTGGGTATTTAAATCTAAAATAAATGTTGATGGCACACTTAACAAACACAAAGCTAGATTAGTTATTAAAGGCTATCTATAGGAGCTTGGAGTGGATTACTTTAAAACCATTGTACTAGGTTATAAGCTTGTCAAAATCAAACTACTCTTAGCACTTGTAGCTTAAAAGGGATGGCTAGTGTTTTAACTTGATGTGAAATTAGATTTCTTGAATGGTTTATTGAGAAAGGAAATTTACATTAAGCAACTAAAGGACTTTGTGAAAGAAAGACATGAGGAGGAAGTGTATATGCTCCTAAGAGTTCTACAGGCTCTAAAATAAGCTCTTAGGGCCTAGTATAATAGGCTTGATGAGCACTTAGTGCAACAAGGGTTTGTGAGAAGCAACAGAGAAGCTACTTTACATACAAAGATTGCTCTTACTAATCTATTAATTGTTATAGTCTAGGTCAATGACCTGTTGATCATTCAAAGTTGCAATAACTTGATTAATAAGTTTAAAGCCAATATTAAGAGGGTCTTTGAAATGACAAATTTAGGATTAATGTGTTACATTCTTAGAATGCAGGTTACTTGAACTCATAAAGTAATTTTCATTAATCAAAGTAAGTATGCAAATAAGGTTTTAAGAAAGTTCAAAATGCAAAATTGTAAACCAATCTTCACACCAATCATGTTAATTGAGAAATTCAATAAAGAAGATGGAGCTAGGAGAGCAAATGGGAGCCTATATGGAAGTGTAATTGGTTGTTTATTATACTTAATAGCAAACATGCCTAATACCAGTTTGCAACCAATCTACTTTTTAGATTTATGCAAAGTTCCCAATGAATTGCATTTTCAAGTTGCTCAAAGAGTGCTTAGGTATGTAAATGGCATAATTGATTTTAGGTTAAAATTCAACAAAAATGGGAAACTAGTATTGAAAGGCTACTTAGTCAATGACTAAAGTAGTTTTTATGAAGACATGAAGAGCACTACAAGTCATCTAACTCTCTTAATTCAAGCCTTGATAACTTGGGGCTTAAAAAAGCATGCAACAATGGCACAATTTGCTATCATGGTTGAATATATAGCAATTGCAAAAGCTGTAAATTAGGCACTATGGCTAGGAAAATTGTTGGTCAATTTAAAATGCATGCAAGATTTACCTACTAAATTTATGGTTGATAATAAGTTTGTTGAGGTCATCTTAAAGAACTATATATTCCATGGGAGAGCAAAACACATCAAGATCAAATCCCATTTCATTAGAAAAGCTTAACAGGGTAATGAAGTTATTCTAGTGCACTACAATTTAGATTTATAGTTAGCAACACCATGACCAAGGCCTTGCTAGGGCTTAAATTTAAAAGGTTAAGGGATGATATAAGGCTAAAAAATAAAGAAGCTAAGGAGTGTTGTTGTGAGGCCTAGCTTTTTCATTGCTCAAGTTCCCAACATTAAAGAGAAAAGAAATTGGAAGTTGAGTTACAACAAGAAGATCACAACTTTAACATTAAGAAACAAATGCTTTATTTGTTTTTTTAGGGCTCTTTGTTAACTTGTAACTAATTTTCTAGTTTAGTCTAGTATATGTAACCAATAAGCAATTGTGTTGTAATGAGTTCAATTGACGTTAGTGGCTATCAATATAGTGAAAATCATTGGTAATGGGGCTAAATGACAACTTAGAGCACTAAGTGGAGTTAATGTAATATGGAAGCTTAGTAAGTATGGCAAGCACATTCTTTGGGCATCATTATTGTAAATTTTGTACATTAAACATTTATAAGGGAATTTGATTTAGAATGAAAGTTGCAAAAAAATTACAATCTTAAAATTTTAGTGCTTTTTGTTGTAATATGCCAATCTTCATCCTTTTCCTTTTCTTCTTTTACTATCGTTTGCAGCAAGGCGATAAACTTCTCCCATCATCAAACAATAATGCTACTAGATTAAGAACTAACTTTCATCTCACACTTCAAAAGCTATAATAGAGATCTCATCAAGAAGATCCTTAGCATGATAAACAACATCTTTGTGCTCATCAAGCCATTTCTTGACATGGAAATTATTAATCTACTTCTTTTCATCATTGTTAAGTGCAATATGAATTGATAGTGGGATTATCTCCAACATCTTCAGCAACCCATGGTTGAGCCTCCTTCCTTTTAATGAAATCAATGAAATCATATGAAGTTATCATATCAAATATCACCTAAAGTGATGCAGAGAGAAAGGTCTACCCATCAAGGGTCTTGCAATATTGTTTTAAAGAATTTTCTTGTTTCCCTTATAAATGGAAAGGAAAGGAAAGGAAAGGAAACAAAAATGATAAGGGGATAAGGTAGATGAGGCAGGATTTAGACCATTAGCTATAGTTGATCATCATAATTAGTTGGTTTTTGCATTTGCATCTAATGGTTTAGACATCATCTCATCTACTTGGTCATTAATTTCATTTCCTCACTAACATTGCTCTAAAGGAAATTGATATTGCTGCAACCTACCTCTAGGGTGAGATGAGAGCATGACCTAATGTTGAAGTGAATGCTTAATGTGGGACCTTGTTATTGAATAGTGTGTGTTGAGTCACCGGTAATTGCTACAATGTTGCAATGATGGATTAACAATGATTGAGGTGAACCATGATGGTAGGGTACTCTACTTGATTCGCCCTTACAAAGTTATTAATCAGGGGTTTAGTGCAAGCAATTAATTTTCAATCAAGTTGAAAGAGACTTGTTATTGGCATATGTACTCTTGATGTGTTGTTCAAGTATAGTAGCATTATAAAAATGTTATTTAAGCCCTTTTGTAATGTCAGTATCTTTAGTACACTGTTGTTCATGACAAGTAGTTTGACTTAATTGATGACCTTGTTATTCATCAATTATATTATAAATAGAAGATTGTGTCACAATTCTATCAACAAGACCATTTGCACAGTCAACTTCATTTTGTACATGCCTAACACTTTTTCCCACTTTCCTAGTTCCACCATCAAACTCTTTTAGTTCAACACGACCTATATGTAGAATATCCTTGATAATGGCAAATACAAGTTCATCAACCTAATGTAGAACATTGATATGTACAATATTCTCTCATCTCAACCATCTCATTCAACATATCAAACACAGCTTGTCACTTCTCTTGCTCAGATACTTCATAAACTCATGTGATTAGTTAAGGAAATTATGCATATAGTTAACTATGTTATTATATCCTTGACTTTTTATTATTACATCTAAGTTAAGCATCAATAATGTATCTATAATGTTGGCTTTAATGACCTTGACATCTTCACATTCATATGTAATCTTAGGTTACAACATCATGGTCCCATCAAGATGAAACTTTATAGTAATTAATATCCCCCATGAGTAATTATATTAAGGGTTAATAAACTTTGTATGATTTTCAAATAACAAAACACTGCATATATGGATAACAAGTTGCATTTAATTAATAAACAATTAGGAAGTGACAAAGTTATAGCCAAATTTATTATAAATAGAAATTATTTATTCCACAAGCCTATTTCACTATAAAAATTAGTTATTCAATTTCCTTCAATCATAAATGATTTTTTTTTCCATTTTTACAAAATTATAGATAAAATGATTATATAAAGAAACAAATTTAGAATTGCAAAGAATAGGAAAGCTACAAACTATGAAAATAAAGAAAGGGAATAGAATAAAAAAGTAAAATCTTAGAAAAAGAAAATTATAATAACAATTAATATGGCTTTGGATCATAACAAATTAACTAATAATTGGTAGTTATAATAAAAAATTCTAACCTAATTTACCCTAATCCCATTAACCCATTACTCAAATTTAAAATTAATATTCTCGTTAACCCTAATTCCATCAACCCATAAATTGGATTTTATAGTCCCTAAATTCTAAAACTCAAATAAAAAGGCTCAAGAAAAGTATGCACTACCACTATCTTTGAAACAGGTCTTAAGAAAGTAATTAACACCTATTGCTTTTTGCTCCCTTTTAACTCTCATAGACCATATGGACGTTAAAACAATTGTCTCTCACTTTTTTTTTTCTTTCAATCACTCATTATCTTATTGAAGAATTATCTCTCACAAACATTTGTCTCATTTATTGTTATGAATGACTTTTTAACATTTGTCTCTTTTATTGTCAGGAATGACTTTTTATTCTTATTTTCACAAAATATGGTCCTACTAAAAAAAAAATTGACTAAGGTCTTGTATTTTATTTATTTATATTATAATTACAATTTAACATTTACTTAATTAGGTTTATCTTTTATGCTTAATTAAATTTCCTTTTCAAAATTACATGATTTTATGTTTTCTTAAATTTGTTTCATCAATTTATTATATATAATAGGTTAATGGGTTATTACCATTTGGATTTCAAGTAGATTTGGGTTTGGGCTTGGCCCAATTGAGATGTGGTGCTTTTTTTTTGTTGTCTTTAATACACCTCAGCTTCTCTTTCTTATCAATGTGCTATATTAGCAACATAAACTTTTTCTATTAATCTGGTTTAATGGCTAGTTAGAATTGTTATAAAAAAATTCCTAATTTATTGAATTGTTAATTTTGAAAGGTTAGATTAGATTTAACATATCATGAAAAATTACAAATAAAATTATCTATTAACCCCTTTTCATTTCACACAAGAAAAAATTAAGACAATCTAACCCTAAGAACACCTAAAGAAAATCTTAGCCCTAACTCATTTTTCTCTATTGGTTCTGGGGGACAAGGGCATTTTTGTGTTGAATTGAAGAGCTTATGGTATGATTTGAAGCATTAAAGGCAAGATCTAATCATGGACAAGGCTTTAAAAGCAAAGAAGGCCATGGACTCCTGCTTATTCCTATTTTTTATTGATTTTTATTATGTTTCTTATTTTATTTTTCTTGATTATTTTTGAAAAAATGAACAAGAGAAGGAGTGGGTTATATTTTTTTTAAAGTAATTTTTTTTTCCAAAAAAATTATTATCTTTCTTCTTGTAGTCTTTGAAGGAAAAGAGATAATAAAAAAAAGCCTAGGGTTTGGATCTACTCTAATGAATAGAGCAGACATTAATCTTTATTTTTTTCTTCTTTAGAAAAAATCTTAACTTTTACTATTTTGTTACTTTTAGTTTTCTTAAAAAATTTTTTGATTTCACTCTTCTTTTGAGTGTTAATGTTTGGACCCAAAAAATGAAAGAAAAGATTTGAAAGAATAGGTTCAGGTTGGCTTTAATAAGAGTTTGAAAAAACATGTCATTATTACTAGAGATTTTTTGTCAATTCCTATATAGGCTTGACCTATACTAAGAGTAATATTGGTAATGTGGTGCTTGGTGAGAAATTTCATATTTGATTTTTCTAGGGAGTTTGCTTAGTTTGAGTCATGTTTGCATGTTTGAGAAGGCTTAGAGTGGTAATTCCAGCTCAAGTTCATGGGTTATGAGTTTAGATAAGAGGGCATGGAAGGGAGTTAACTATTTTAAATTAACAATGTCTAATTAAGTCAATTTTTTTTTTTGTGAATTTTTTTGACATTTTTTACACTTTTTATGTTTTATTAATTTTTTTGTTTTGTTTTTCTTGAATGTTGTACATGTACTAGGATGATTTGAAGAGGAGTGAAAGGAAGGAAAGAGGATATGGTAGCTAAAGGTAGTAGCTACTTACTATCGTCAATGATGGCTTTGGTGACTAGTTTATGGGAAAAATTAGAGACAAAGTATGTACAAGAGGATGTAACTAGTAAGAAATTTTTGGTATCAAAATTGATAATAACAATCTTTAGTCATCTTAAAATTTTTAAATTTTGATACCAAAAATTTTTGGTATCTTACTAAAGAATTATCTCTCACAAATGTTTGTCTCTTTTAATTTCTTGAATGACTCTTTATTCTTATTTTCACAAAATATTTTCCTACATAAAGAAATTGACTAGGGTCTTGTATTTTGTTTATTTATATTATAATTACAATTTTATATTTACTTAATTAAGTTTATCTTAAAGTTTAATTAAATTTCCTTTTCAAAATTACATGTTTTAATGTTTTCATAATTTTTTTCATCTATTTATTATATATATTAGGTTAATGGGTTATTAATATTTGAATTTCAATTACATTTGGTTTGGGCTTAGCCCAATTGAGATGTGGTGCTTTGTTATTATTGTCTTTAATACACCTCAGCTTCCCTTTCTTATTAATGCACCATATTACCAATATAAACATATTTTGTTAATCTAGTTTAATGGCTAGCTAGAATTGTTATAAAAAAAATTCTTAGTTTATTGAATTATTACTTTTGAAAGGTCATATTAGAATTAACATATTACGCAAAATTAAAATAAAATTATATATTAACCCCTTTTCATTTTACACAAGAAAACATCAAGACAATCCAACCCTAAGAATGCCCACAGAAAATCTCAGCCTTAAGTCATTTTTTTTTCTTTACAGGTTTCAGGGGGACAAGGGCATTTTTGTGTTTTCATAAAAGAGAATAGTTGGAAGCTTAAAGGGAAAAAGAAGATGAATGGGATAATTTTTTTGAAAGAAAGCAATATAGCGAGATATCTCAAGCACAAGCACAAAAAACTGGTTCTTTGTAGTTGTAAACATGTTTAGAGCTTTTGACTCAAAATCATTTTATTTCACTAAAACAACTAGCAATAGGATACAATTCAATCTAAGCTCAAGTGATTTTCCAATACTTTAGTGAGCATACATAAGTTTGTTTCCTCTTCATGTAACTTACCATTGGGGATTTCTTTTATTTAATTTTTTTCATTTGTATACTTATCTATATGTTATTAAATAATGTTACACGTTTATATTTAATGTTTTTATGATCATTATGCAACATGTATGCCTTATTCGGTAGTGCATTTTAAATTGTGTTGTAATGAGTAAGAGTACCTTTAAAATATTAAAATACCTATATCTTTATGTATTTCTTTGTTAAACCTTCATTCAATTTCCAATAGTAGTATTAGAATCTGATTTGCTTGTTAAATATAATTTAATTTTATGTTTAGTTGTTATTGATTAAAAATTCAATTGATTTATATGTTTATTTAGTGTTATTACAAGTTTACAATTAATTCCTTGATTTGGTTTTTGGTTAAACACATGGAAAATGAAAAAAAAAAAAAAAAGAATCGACATTGTGTCTCACCATGCAGAAGAGAAAAGTTCTTTCTTTCATGTGTCATGGTTTTGAGAAATCCATAGAAGTAAATAGAAAGGAAAAAAAATGGGGCTAAAAATAATTTGGGTGTTACTGTGGATTGTTGGGTAATTAACCACGGCAGCATTGATGGCTTTAAAGAAAGCCATATTGGGTCGCAAGTCCAAGCCTTGCGTGGCATGCATGCATGGGTAATTATACCCACAGTGGCAGCAAGGCATGGCTTTGCTACCGTGTGGTGGCTATTGCTTTTGACAGCAGCTTATGTCTAGAAGTTGGTGGTTACCCCAGTCATGGCTAATGAATGTTGTAAACATGCTTCCGTTGCATCAGGAAACATTTCTATGTGTAAGAGTGATGTTGAATTGAAACAGCAATAAGATCAGTTTGATTAGAATTTTAAGATTCTAAATTATTCAAAAGTGGAACACCTAAATTATTCAGGAGACATTTAATTCAAATATAATTTTAAAATTATATTCTACATTATAAATAGCATTTTACTAAAATTAAAACATCTGAACTGGATTAAGATTGAGGACTTATATTTGATTAGATTACTTGTTGTATTATAAAACTATTTTTTAATTTCACCGGGACTCTTATTTGGATATGTAAATTAAATTAAATACTAAATTTTCATATCAATAATAAAAATTAAACATGTATTTACTTTTGTGCATATAATGTGAATATGATAACATGATAAGGGATTATAAGCTTATAGACCTATGTGATTGTTTTTGTTAATATGAATGAATGTAATATTTGTAATATAAAGATTGCTTTCTATGCCTTTCTGTTATTTTCTAGTTATAAATTCTCTTCTTATTTAAACTCTTCTTAAATGTAACTTGAGGTTTCTCTCATAATTATGTAAAGGTTATATAATTAAAAAATTTAGGATTAAGATCAAATATCTATTTGTAACTAAGGAGATCCAAATGAAGGTGTTAAGGGAGACAAATCAAGAGGATATTTCTATTATATAGAATCTATAATGCATGTCCTAAGGATCCCATCTAATCTTAGTATGTCCATCTTGAGATATCAATAGGAGTAGGATAAGTGGGTTTGGCATATCACTGCCATTAGCACATCTTAATTTGTAAGTCAGATCTTTCCAGTTTAAGGTCTTATGTCTACTAAGCCCCAATCCCTTCTCTTCATTGACTCTTGATGCCTGGGCTCTTTGAATCAATCCTTTCTTTATATTTATCTTTCTATGTTAGCTAAAGGGGGTGGGTTTTCTCCTATTTTCTATGGTAGTTACGCTACAGTCTTTGCTTTTCCACCCAATCTCATCTTAATTTGGCTATACTTGTATGTAGCCAGCCATGTTTCTGACGATTGGCATAGATCTTATGAGAACCACTATCACTATGAAAAAAGTTCCACTCTTTTCCTTCATTACTAGGGAGAGTAAGCAACCTCTATTAGCTATACTTGTATGTGAATCTTGTTTATTGGATAAGATAATTGAGACTTCTTGAAAAGAAAAAGAGAACATGTTAATGACTTATTAGGATTCATACATACAGATGTATGTGACCCTAGGCAACACATGCATGAGGTGGTTTGTCTTATTTCATTACATTGACAAATAATCAATCGAGATATGGCTATGTGTATTTAATGAAATATAAATTTCAATATTTTAAAAAATTCAAGGAATTAAAAATTAAAGTAGAGAAATAAACTAGTAGAAGTATTAAAATCCTATTATTAGATTGCAGAGGTGAATATTTAAGTTAAGAATTTGGCAGTTACTTGAAAGAGAATGAGTTTTTCTCTCAATGAAAATTTACTCAAATACCACAACATAATCATGTTTTTGAAAGGGGAAATATAACCCTATTAGATATGGTTTGATCCTTTATGAATATTACTTAGCTTTTTAATAGGTTTTTGTCCAAATCTGTTGACAAGATACCATATAAGATATAAAATGTCAAGAGACCAAAAATCTCATGTCTAGAGAATGAGGATATGATGCTTATATAAAGTGTATATCATTCAACAAATCCTGGGATGATGTATTCCTTTTCCCCGACCAGTAACAAAAATGAAGAATAATAAAGTGAAGAGAGTTGAGGGAGAAAGAACATAGAAGTAAACTTTAGGAAGTCCAAAAATTAGATAGATAACCCCTACAGATAATTTAATTTATGTTAAAATGTTCAACAAAATTATATATATATATATATATGCTTCAATGGTATTTTATATTTATATATATATATACATATAAGTATATATATATTTTTGATTATATATTAAGAATACATATATTTTTTGATAGTCCTTTCCCCCCAAATTTTTTGTGTTCCTATGTTATGGACTTTCACTCCATCTTATTAAATTAGATTTTGATCTTTTATAGGTTAAAAAATATGAAATCAATTATCTTTGATCTCAATTTTTACTTTTATATTTAATTATTTCATAACTTTTAATAATCGGTTTTTTAAAATAAATATAAGTAAACTCTTTAGTTGTTTCTTATCTCATTAAATGACATATTAATTAAACTAGAAACATTTAATGCCCTTTAAAAGTGTTTAGCCAACGATTTCTTAAACATATATATAGTAAATGAAAAGGTGTAAAAAAAATCATAGAGTGAGAAGAAACTAAAGCAAGCATTAGGTACACATGGCTAGCAATATTGTAATGGGGAGACTTTTGGCATTGGCTTTTGCAGTCATGCTCATGCAGTCTGCAACTGAAGTGCAAGCCTTAAGTTGTGTACAGAATTGTATCCTTGGATGTTCTGGGGCATTTTCTGAGGCATGTATTCCTCAGTGCGTTGCGAGGTGTGGTAAAGAACCACCCGCAGCAGGTATTCACATTAACTAACCTTTTGTTTTTCATTTTTCTTTTGGACGATCAAAAAATTAGAGACAAAATTGGATTCATCTCCTTTATCAAAGTATTACATAGACAAAATGTATAGGATAAATATGCAGAAAATAAAACTAAATGAATGGTAAGTTGCATGAACATAAAATATGAGAAACACCCATAATTTGTCTAGTGGCATAAGCAAACGGAGAATGGTGTAGATTAGGCACAAAGTCCCACATTCACCTTTCTCTAGGTGCATTCCATCTTTAAAGTGGGAATCATAGCAATGACTGTTGTAGTAACAATTTGAAATTTATTTGAAACAATATTTTGCTACTAATAAAATATATGTGAGACTAAAGTATAATATGTCTAGCATTTGTCTTTTATAAAGAAAGAGACTTACTTATCTTTTGGTTGTTCTTCGATCTTATAATAATATCTTTTATGGATGCAGCTGAATTTGAAGGTATATCTCCAGCATGAAACCATGGGACTAAATGTAAGATTACTTTTCGGGCTCATTTAAATTTGCTCCTGATTATCTCTTCATGACAATGAGGTTCTTAAGAATTTTGTCATTGTTGCAGTTGCAGAAGAGAAGGAAGTTAAAGGCATAAAGCAAATGGCAAAAGTAAATTAGAAATGTAAACTGAGGATGACAAAAGATTTCACATTGTCTTCATGTTAAACGACGTCTCTTTTGTGTTTACGTGTGGATCATTGGAATGAAATGGTTTTGTCTCAAAATAATATGAAATGGGCTGATTGACTATCCATTGGTGTGTTTGTCGTTCATATATATATGTTTTTTTTATTGCTCTTAATCGGATTTGTTTTGGCACATCCAACAATTGTCTAAGGCACTCTAGACAAATATTGTTTTTGATTTATGTGTATGTAAGCCGTCATACTTTATAGATTTCTAGTTTTTAGAGAAGTACACAGTAAACTTTTGTCTATAGTTGCAAAAAGCAGTTTGTCCATATGTTCCCATTTTCTTTTCAGTTCAAGAAAGCATGTTGGCCATTGCCTACATGAAAGTAAACTAGATCATCAAATTTTCC
>JBAPLK010000095.1:0-25000 GCA_037832385.1 Rhizophora apiculata | reverse complement strand
GTCCAGTTACCACCTCGAAGTGGCTTGTCAACCTTGCCTTCCCTCCTTCAAAATAATGTTCTTTAGCAAATGCCCTTCCTTGGGTTAAGGCAACATAGCAATAAGTAGCTTGCTCCACTCCTTCGAGAGTAGGTGCTGGTTGAGATAGAGCTAAGAGCTAACCTAGACTTTTCACATATTGTCTCTTCTTTCCAAAAAGGAAGGGAAGAAAAAAAGAAAAGATATAAGTGTTGTAAGACCTTATTCTTTTCCACTTGATGCTATTTTCCTCAATTTTTTTTACATTTAATTTAATTACGAAAAGAGCTTTGGAAGATTAATTTACAATCCTTTAGGATTTGACCATTTAACTTCCTGAATAGCTTGAGGAAGATAACATAGTAGTGCCTATAATCATGTATATTAGAATATCTTACTAGGATTGGATGCTATATATGAGATATATATCACAATTGTGATGCTAATGCATGAGATAACTATAATTAACTAAATCCAACAACTCAAATATTAAGTACATGATAAGAACATTGTGAGTTGGCTTTTATAATTATAGAGAGTATTGTTTGAAGAAGGTTTGTTAGGTTAGCTAAAAGCCTCCTTAACTTGAATATGTTTTATATCATAATTAATGGGTCCTAATTAACTATATTTGTGTGATTTGGATGAGTTATCTCCTGATCACATAAATTTAGAGACAATGGTTAGGTGCACCATATGTGATTTGTTTAGATAAAGAGTTGTCATTTAATTGATATAAGAGTCACATGTGATGTAATTGATAAGTTATGTTATCTACCTAATTATTTTTTAATTGATTGTTAGATTATCTCAAGGTGAAATAAATTAAATGGGATCTTGACCCACTAGAAAATTTTAGAGTAAGATCTTTCAAGTCAATATAGAGATTTATTGATTTAAATAAAAAAGTGGGAGCAACTAAAATAAGGATTAAAGACCTAATCTAATTTTGGTATGTATGCATGAATTTAATACTCACTCACTTTTAATATATATAGGTTACTAGATCAAAATGAGTAATAATTTGTCCATATATACAAAGCATAGTTAATGTGAACAAACTCATCAGACCAAATGTTTTAGACTAGTATAAAATCTTGAGAATTGTTCTCAAGTAAGGAAAGAAGTTCTACATTGTTGATGAGGATCCTTCTACTCTTGGTGATGAGGAAGAAGTGGAGGCATATATTTAGCATAAGGATGATGTTGATCATGCTACATGTGTGATATTAGATAGTATGTCTTATAAACTTCAAAGGTAACATGAGAATATCATGAATGCCTGCACAATAAAGTCTGCATCTTAGGAAGTGTTTGATATAGAAACTAGGACAAAGAGATATGAGATCTTAAAGGAATTGTTCTAATGTAAGATGGTAGAAGGATCTTTAGTGAATGCTAATATTATGAAGATTAGCTACATTAAGAAATTGGGCTAATTGGGTTTTACCATAAATTTAGAGTTAAGTGTTTACCTAATCTTGTAGTCTCTACCCTAGGTTTGTTCATAGTTTATTATGAACTTCTATATGAACATGTTGGAAGTTACATTAGTTGAATTGTTGAATATGCTTAAAATGACAAAGCAAACTCTAAAAATGTGAAGACTCCTTTTCTTCTCATGGATTCTTGTAATGTGAAGAGCAAGGCCTAAGAAGAAGAACTAAAAAAAAGGAAAGGCTCAAGAAACCAAGGCATTTGAATCAAGTGGTGATGCGAAAAGGACAAAAGCAAGAGCACTTGCCATCATTATGGTAAAATAGGCCACTAAAAAAAGGAATTGCAAAATTTATCTTGCTAGACTAAAGGTGAAGAAGCTTAGTGAAGCCTTTGGTTTAGGCATGTTTATGATTGAGATAAATCTTTTTACTTTTGATTTTATTACTTGGATATTAGATATTGGATATGGTAATCATATTTGTAGAAATATGTAGGAAATCTTTAGAAGTAAATGTTGAAGAAATGTAAGGTAGACCTACAATTTGTAAATGAAGCAAGAGTTGTTACATTAGCCATTGGAACTTATAGTTTACTTTTTCATTCTAGCCTAGTAATAGAACTAAAGAATTGTTATATGTTCCTATACTTTTTGAAAACATCATTTCCATTTCTAGTCTAACTTTAAATGAATTTACATTTACATTTAATGATAAAGGTTGTTCTTTTGAGAAAAATTATGTTTATTATAGATATAATATTTATATAAATTTTGTTATATAAGCTTGATTAAGGAAGGTTAAGTTATATAAAAATTGTTATTTAGATCTATTTGATTATGAGTCCTATAAAATATATGAATCTTGTTTATTAGATAAGATAATTGAGACTTCTTTAAAAAGGAAAAGAAAACATGTTAATGAGTTATTAGGATTTATACATATAGATGTATGTTGTCCTAAGCAACACATGCAAGAGGTGGTTTGTCTGATTTCATTACATTCACAAATAATCAATCATGATGTGGTTACGTATATTTAATGAAATACAAATTTGAATATTTTGAAGAATTCAAAGAATCAAAAAATGATGTAGAGAAACAAACAAGTAGAAGTATTGAAATCCTATGATTAGATTGAGGAGGTGAATACTTAAGCGAAAAATTTGGTGGTTTCTTGAAAGAGAATGAGCTTTTCTCTTGATGGACATTTAGTCAAACACCACAACATAATCATGTTTCGAAAAGAGGAAATATAACCCTATTAAATATTGTTTGATCCTTGATAGATCAACTTGATATTCCTTTATCTTTTTGGGTTTCTGCCCTTTGAGACTGCTACTTACCTTCTTAATAGACTTTTGTCCAAATCTATTGACAAGATGGCATATGAGATATAAAATGGTAAGAGAGCAAACATTTCATGTCTAAAGATTTAGGATATGATAATTATATAAAGCGTATATCATTTGATAAATCCTGGGATCATGTATTCCTCTCCCCTTACTAGTAAAAAAAATGAAGAATAATAAAATGAAGAGAGTTAAGGGAAAATTAATATAGAAATAAACTTACAAAGTCCAAAAATTAGATAAATAGACCCTACAAGTAGTCTAATTTATGTTAAAATGTTCAATAAAATTAAATATACACTATTCAATGGTATTATATATATATATATATGAGTGTATATGTATCTTGATCATACATTAAGATTCAAATCTTTTATAGGTTAAAAAATACAAAATCAGTTATCTTTAACCTTAATTTGATTTTTATGTTTAATTAGTTCATAACTTTTAATAATCAGTTTTTCAAAATAAATATAAGTAAACTCCTTAGTATTTTTTGTCTCACTAAATGACACATTAATTAAACTAGAAACATTTAATGCCCATCAAAAGTGTTTGGCCAACTGTTTCCTAAACATATATATAGCAAATGAAAGGATTTCAAAAAAATAACAGAGACAAGAAACTAAAGCAAGCATTAGGTACACATGGCTAGCAATATTGTAACAGGGAGACTTTTGGCATTGGCATTTGCAATCATGCTCATACAACCCTCAACTGAAGTGCAAGCCTTAAGTTGTGTGCAAAATTGCATCATTGGATGTTCTGGTGCATTTTCTGAGGCATGTATTCCTCAGTGCGTTGCAAGGTGTGGAAAAGAACCACCCGCAGCAGGTATTCTCATTAACTAACCTTTTGTTTTTCATTTTTCTTTTGGAAGATCAAAAAATTATAGACAAAGTTGCACTCATCTCCTTTACGTGAGTATTATATGGACAAAATGTATGGGATATATATTCAGAAAACAAAACTAAATGAATGGTAAGTTGCATGAATATAAAATATGAGAAACACCCATAATTTATCTAGTGGCATAGGCAAACAGAGAATGGTGTAAGTTGGGCACAAAGTCCCACGTTCACCTTTTCTCTAGGTGCATTCCATCTTCAAAGTGGAAATCAAAGCAATGACTATTGTAGTAACAATTTGAAAAAATATTTTCCTATTAATAAAATATATGTGTGACTAAAATATATTATGTCTTGCATTTGTCTTCTATAAAGAAGGAGACTTGCTTATTTTTGCTTGTCTTTTTATCTTAATACTATTTTTTATGGATGCAGTTGAATTTGAAGGTATATCTCCAGCATGAAATCTTGGGACTAAATGTAAGATTACTTTTTGAGCTCGTTTAAATGATTGTCAAGTAAACTTATCACTAGTGGTAACATATTTTGGATTTTAAATTTGCTCCTTATTATCTCTTCATGACAATGAGGTTCTTAAGAATTTTCTCACTGTTGCAGTTGCAGAAGAGAAGGCAGTTGAAGGAATAAAGGAAACAACAAAAGTAAATTAGAAATGTAAATTGAGGATGACAAAAGATTTTACATTGTCTTCACGTTTAATGACATCTCTTTTATGTTTACGTGTGGATCTATAAAATGTTAGCTATTGCCTAATTGGAAGTAAACTAGATCATCAAAATTTCCATTGCTGTGGTGCCAATCTAAGCTAGTTTCAGCCGAAAAGGCCATGTCTTGCATTGCTGGGTAATAATTGGGCCTAGTCGACTTCCTCCCAAAATTTCAGGTCGAATTGATAGGACATTAAGGTTGAACTTGAGGTCCATACTAATTATACTAGAAATACGAGACAATGTCATGATTTCTAGTGCTAGAATGAGACAAACATAGTAGCATCAATTATGGTTTCGATAGCAAAAACAATTGCTTCAAATCCACATATTTTATTTACCGTATCAAGCAAATTATAATATCATCCATTATTTAGAAAATAAGCAATAAAACTATTTACATATGTTCTTTTTCATTGAATTTACGTCTCATGTGTGTAAAATTTTTTTTACCTCATATAATTTTGCTTTTTCTTAACACAAATGATCTCATTTCCTCATCCGTATTCTTTATCATAAAATTATTATTTCTATTTATATAAATAGAAAAAATAATTTGAGTTACAATTCTTTCATGAATTGAAAAACCTATCAATAAGAGTGATGTTGACCACTAACAAATGATCATTGTGACATCACCATTCACTAACCTTGATAAAAAATTTTCCCAAAGGGAGATCTCTGAGAAACATGCCTCCAAATATTTTTTATAAAAGAAAATTAGGTTGTGACACATATAGAGTACTATAAAAATAATGAAAGATATAGATTAATTATTTTTTATTTAATCTTATAAATGAATGCTTATTTTTATGAGAAATATGTTTTTTTTTTCCTACTTTTTTTTTAGTGTTTTCCATTGTTTTCTTTTCATATTGATATGTAGTTTTGCATTGTAGTACTTTCTTTGTTAATTTTTTAGATGAACAAGTTTTCATAATTAACTATTAGTTATAGTGAACCCTTTTATTTATTTTCATCTTCTTTTTCCAACCTTGTTTAGAACACAAATTTGTTTAAAATGTTATTGATTTATACAAGGCATAATTTTCATTTTGGTTTATTTTTCTATTTGGGTAATTTGAAAATGAAGGGATATGTAGTTTGAATTTTGGATCTACATTTGTCGAGGAAATGATAATAACAAGAAGATGCCTTTTAGAGAAAAAAAAAAAAATGATATCATTAGAAGATAGTGTTAGCCTCATCAAACTGATCCTCCCTTACTTTTGTGTTCAAATTTGTAAGACATCCCATTGCTAAGGCATTCTTGTTTTTCCTTTCCTTCTCACACCTTTGTTTTCATTCAAATTTTTAAGAAATTCTTGTGCTACAATGGTTTTTATACCTAGGACCTTTTGGGTATGAAGCCTTTACTTTGACCATTAGGCTAAAGCTTTGGTCTCCTACGCAGTGTTCTCATGTGAATGAACATGTGCTACCTCTCACTATGATTGAGTAAATTAAATATATCTTGAAATTCTAATTTTTTTGAAATGCTAAGAAAAATTATAAACTAACTATTAAGTTGATGTCAAATAAAACAATACAAGAGAATTTGCTAATTAAACTAAAAATTAAATTAATTACTTAAATATTCTTAAAATTAAGCAAATATTGCAACAAGATCATTTCATCAATTTTTTTTTTTAGTTTTCATAATTTATATTTAGACATTTGTATTAGATTCACATGATGCATAAATTTATTGTATTTATTGAAAAAAGTATTTTTATTTGTATTTTATTTAAATGGGCAAAATGAAAAAAGAAGACTCAAATTATGAGTTAAATTATTTTTTTGAGAAATAATAGTAAATTTGGAGATTCTTTTTGGCTCTAAAAAACAAAAAAAAAGACGAATTTCAAATTATTTTTTCCGAAATTATTTTTTTATTTTCCTAAATTATAAGTATTTGTACTATGTAAATTTTTGGAATATGTGAAAAATGATTAATATTAATTGAATAAATTATAATATATTTTAAATTGTAATTAAGTAAACAAGATATATGTTGAAATTTTAAAATTTTAATTCTATTAAAATATTAAAAAAGACTATAAAGTAACTAGTAAGTTAATATTAAATATTATAAATTGTAAGAGTTTACTAAAAAATTAAAATTTAAATTAAATAATTAGATATTTTTAAAATTAAGTGTCATAACATAAACATTTCATTAGTTTTCTTTCAACTTTAAAAATATATATTCACATATAGATCATATTTAGTAAGCTCCCAATCTATATCAAAATTTTGAAATATCTATACAACAATGTGTTAATTTGGTAAATATCCATTTGATTTCTAACAATCTTTTTGCTAAGGTAATTAATTTAATCATGTAGTTTCAATTTCAAAATAACAATTTCAATTTCAATTTAATGACCCTTTATTGGGAAATTTGATTTACAATGAAGCGGCAGAAAATTTACAACCATGAAATTTTTAGTGTTTTTTTGTTGTAATATGCCAATCTTCATCTTCTTTCCTTTCTTCTCTTGTTAGTTTGTAACAAGGTTGTGACCTGCTCCTCTAAATAGTGGTTTTAAAGTCGCTTTGATCTTACAAAACCCATGTTTTAGTGTTTATGAGCAAAGAAAAAAACAAGAGAGAAAACCTTCTTAAAAGACCTAAAACACTTAAAATACTGAAATGGTATCTAAGAGTTCATTTCCAACCTTGGCTTCACTAGTATTTTTTGGTGTGAACTATTCCATGTGGACTATTAAGATGAAGACCTATCTAAGGTCTCTTGATCTCTAAAATATAATTAAGAATGGAGATGAAGTCTAGCAATCTTTAATAATCGCATTATAACTTAACTTAAGCATCACAGTAAGGAAACAACTAAATTGTGAAAAACTCTAATGTGTATTCATTTTGGTTTAATCATAATAATGTCATGTGAGAGTGTAAAAGAAGCTTGGGAAAAGCTAAAGGAAGAGTTTCATAGCAGTGACCAAAAGCATTCCAATCCTAAACTTGAGGTGAGAGTTTGAGTCTCTCAGAATGGAAGACATTGAGTTTGCTAAAGAGTCTGCAGACAAACTTATGAAGACTATCAATGAGATTAGGTTGTTGGCAAAGGACTTGACTAAAGAAAGGATAAAGGAAAAGGTCTTATTTTGATTGCCAAAGAAGTATGAGTTTGAAATCTCATCTTTTGAGAACTTTAATGACCTAAGCAAGTTCACACTTGCCAAGCTAGTTAATGCCTTACAAGCTTTGGAATTGAGAAGGGCTATTAGATACAGTGACTCCTTGGAAGCTGCTTTGGTGGCAAGAAGCATAGACAAGCCAACATCACACTTAAAAAAGCAAAGTGATGATAAGACAGAAATGGAAAGATGAAACTGAAAGTAGTAAAGATAGAGAAAAAAAAAAAAAAAAGAAAGTGTATCCTTTTGCAAGCATTATAAAAGGAGAAATCATATTGAGAAGTAATGCTAGTTAGACTAAATGTACAATGTAGAATCTGCAAGAATTTGAGTCATATGGCTAAAGTATGGAAAAGTAAAGGAAATCAACAACATAAATAAGAACATGATTAGGTACTTAAGATCAGCAACAAGAGGAGTAACTTTTCATGGTAGCTTGTAGTAATGAGAGGAGCAGTGCTAAGAATTAGTTAATAAATAAAGGTTGTACTTACCACATATCAAATGATGTGAAAAAGTTTAAAACATTGGATTAGTCATACAAGTCCAGAGTCAAGGTAGGTAATGTAAATTTCATCAATGTAAAAGGAAAAGACTCTATAGTTATTATGACAGCAACAAGTATTAAACTTATACCAGAAGTTCTCTATGTTCTTGGTATTAACCAAAATTTGCCCACTATTGGACAATCGTTAGAAAAAGGTTCTAAACTACACTTTAAAGACAAAGCTTATTAAATTTTTAATTCTTAAAACCATGAGTAGTTAACTTTGGAAATGAAGAACAAGAGCTTTATGATTCATTGGAATCTCATGCATAGTAAAGCTTTTATACATATTGTTCATGACTCAACCTTATGGCATAAAAGGTTGGGCATTTCAATTATTCATCATTAAGCCATATGTATGAAAAGTAGTTAGCATTGGATATTCATGCTATAATTAAGTCTCCTTAGGTTTGTAAATCTTGTAAGTTTGGAAAGCAAAGTTGGTTACCATTTCTTGCCAACTAGGCTAAGAGACCTACTTAGAGGTTAAAGCTCATACACTAATGTGTGTGGCACCATGAACATTCCTTCATTGAATGATAGTAGGTTCTATATCTTATTCATAGATGACTACATCAAATTGTCCTAGGTTTATTTTATAAAACTTAAGTCAAAGGTGCTTGATATTTTCTTGAAGTTCAAATTATGGATTGAAAATCAAACTAGTTAGAAGTTGAAAATGATAATATTAGATAATGGTACTAAGTACACATCTAACAAGTTTATAAATTGTGTCAAGATGCTAGGATCCATCACCAATTTAGAGTCACATACACTCCTCAAAAGTATGGGGCAAGTGAGAGGAAAAATAGAATTATAATTGAAATGACCAAGCGTCTATTTTTTGAAAAGAACATGCCAAAGAAGTTTTGGGTTGAGGTAGTCAACACTATTATTTACTTACTAAACAAGTTTCCTACTAGAGCTTTAGGAGGAAGTAGAACTCCATATGAGGCCTGGCATGGAAACAAGCCTTCACTTTAGCACTTAAGGGTCTTTAATTGCATATGTTACAATTTTGTATCAAAGGTCAAAAGTGAAAAGTTGGATTCAAAGGTTGAAATAGGAATATTACTTGTTAGAGTTCGAATTCCAAGGTCAATAGGATCTAAATTTTGAAGATATAGAAAGTATTTTTTAATTAAAGTTTAAAATTTGATGAAAATGCCAATGAGATAAACATGGTAGCATCAATTATGGTTTCAAAAACAAAAACAATTGCCTCAAATCCCCAAATTTTATTTACCATTTCAACCAAATTATAATATCATCCATTATTTAGAAAATAAGCATTAAAAGTGTTTACATATGTTCCTTTCCATTGCATTTATGTCTCATTTGTGTAAAATTTTTTTTTCCTCATATAATTTTTCTTTTTCATAACACAAATGATTTCTTTCCCTAGTCCATATTTTTTGTCATATAATTATAATTTCTATTTATATAAATAGAGAAACTAATTTAGGTTATAATTCTTTCATGAATTGAAAAACATATTAATAGGAGTGACATTGACCACTAACTAATGGTCATTATGACATCACCATTCACCAGCCTTGATAAAATATTCTCCCAAAAGGACATCTCGGAGAAACATGCCTCCAAATATTTTTCATAAATGAAAATTAGGTTGTAACACATATAGAGTATTATGAGAATTATTAAAAATATAGATTAATTATTTTTTTATTTAGTCTTATAAATGAATACTTATTTTTATGAGAAAATTTTTTTTCGCATTTTTTCTGTTGTTTTCTTTCATATGGATATGTAGTTTTGCATTGCAGTACTTTCTTCATTAATTCTTTAGATAAATGAATTTGGATAATTAACTATGAGTTACCATTCACTATTTTATTTATTTTCTTCTTTTTTCCACCCTTGTTAAGAACACAAATTTGTGTAAAATGTTATTAATTTATACAAGGTAGAATTTTCATTTTGGTTTATTTTTCTATTTGGTTAATTTGAAAATGAAGAGATCTATAGTTTGAATTTTGGATCTACATTTGTTGAGGAAATGATAATATACAAAAAGACACTTTTTAGAGAAAAAAAAATGATATCACATGAAGATAGTGTTAGCCTCATTAGACTGATGCTCCCTCACTTTTGTATTTAGATTTTAAGACATTTAATTGCTAAGGCATTCTTTTTTTTTTTCCTTTCCTTCTCATCCCCTTGTTCTCATTGAGATTTTTATGAAATTCTTATGCCATAATAGTTTTTATACCTAGGACCTTTGGGTCTTAGGCCTTTATTTTGACCATTAGGCTAAAGCTTTGGTCTCCTACATAGTGTTCTTACGTAAATGAAGATGTGCTACCTCTGTATTATGTTATGTAATGTTGTATTATTACTTAGGTGATTCCTTCTATTTTATGCAAACTCAAAAGTAATGAATGGGGGATCTTATTAAAATCAGTGAAATTTGATCTTAAATCTACTCCCTATAAGATTCTTAGTTCTACATAAACTTCTTTAGGTTTCCTATGTACAATAAGAATTAACTTTCCTTGGATATTTCTTAATATAAGTGATACTCTTTCCAATTAACTGATAAGTAGCATTTTTTTAAAAAAAAATAAAAGGTGAAAAATATGAGTATTTTTTTAAGAAAAAAGGGTAAATTTTAAAATATTTTTTCCTCTTAGAAATAAAATGAAAAATTTAAGATTATTTTTTTTCTTAGAAATTATCTTTTTAATTATAAGTATTTTTATTGCATGGATTTTAAAAATATATGGAAATTATCAACACAAATTAGATAAATTGTAATGCACTCAGATCATAATTGAATAAATTGAACATATATTGAAATTCTAATTTTATTGAAATACTAAGGAAAATTATAAATTGACCATTAAGATGATGTCAAATAGAATAAATTATGAGGATTTGCTAGCAAAAATAGAAATTTAATTAATTATTTAAATATTCTTAAAATTAAGCAAATATTGTTACAAAATAATTTCATAAGTTTTCTCTTAATTTTAACAATATATATTTAGACATTTGTATTAGACTCATAAGAAATTTATCATATTTATTAAAGAGTGTATTTTTACTTGCATTTTATTTAAATGGGAAAAATAAAAAAAAGACTTAAATTATGAGTTATATTTTCTTTTTGAGAAATAAAAGTAAATTTGGAGATTTGTTTTCACTCTAAAAAACAAAAAAAAAGGGGAATTTTAGGTTTTTCTTTAGAATTTTTTTTTAAATTTTCCATAATTTTAAGTATTTGTGCTATGGGTATTTTTGGAATATGTGAAAAATGATTAATATTAATTGAATAAATTATAATACATCTTAAAATATAATTAAGTAAACAAAATATATGTTGAAATTTTAATTCTATTAAAATATTAAAAAAGACTAATAACCAACAAGCAAATTAATATTAAATACTATAAATTGTGAGAATCTAATGAAAATTTAAAATTTAAATTAAATAATTAGATATTTCTAAAATTAAGTGTCATTACATAAACATTTCATTAGTTATCTTTTAACTTTAAATATATATACTCATATATAGATCATATTTAGTAAGCTACCAATCTATATCAAAATTCCAATATATCCGTAAGACAATGCGTTAATTCAATAAACATCTGTTTGATTTCTAACAATCCTTTTGCTAAGGTAATTAATTTAATCATGTAGCTTCAATTTCAAAATAAAAATTTCAATTTCAATTTAATAACCCCTTATTGGGAAATTTTATTTACAAAGAAGCTACAAAAAAATTACAACCATAAAATTTTTAGTGCTTTTTGCTTTAATATGCCAATCTCCATCTTTTATCCTCTCTTCTCTTGCTATTGTCTATAATAAGGTAGAAACCTTTTCCTTTAAATAGTGGAATTAAAATCTAGGTAAAAGTGTGAAATTTGATGAAAATGCCAACTAGGATTAGGACAAAACTGAAACAAAGGATTTCAACATTAACCAATCTCCTTTGTAACTTGATATTCAAACAAATGATGAAGTGGCTGGGTTTGAAGATGAGCTAATAAGAGGAAGCAAATCACTTGCTAAGGTATATGAAAGGAGCAATGTAGCTTCACTAGAGCTAATTAGTTATGCAAAAGTGTCTAAATCTACTATATGTATAAATATTATGAAGGCTAAAATTGAAATGCTTGAAATGAACAGCACCTAAAATTGGTTTAAAACCCTAGTCATAAATAAGTAATTGGTGTCAATAAGTTTTTAAAGCTAAAATAAATGCTGATGGCACACTTAACAAACACAAAGCTAGATTAGTTATCAAAGGCTACACATAAGAGCTTGGAATGGATTACTTTAACCTTTGAACTAGTTTATAGGCTTTATAAAATCAAACTACTCTTGGAACTTATAGCTTAAAAGGGATGGATAGCATTTCAACTTGGTGTGAAATCAGATTTCCCAAATAACCTCTCAAGAAAGGAAAACTGCATTAAGCAGTTATAGGACTTTTTGAAAGAAGGACAGGAGGAGGAAGTGTATATGCTCCAAAGAGTTTTGTAGGGTCTAAAGTAGGCTTTTGGGGCCTAGTATAATAGGCTTGATGAGCACTCAGGGCAATAAGGGTTTGTAAGAAGCAATAATGAAGCTACTTTACATACAAAATTACTTTTACTAATCTATTAATTATTGTTGTCTATGTGGTTGACCTATTGATCATTCAAAGTTGTAGTAACTTGATTAATAAGATTAAAGCTAATATTAAGAGGGTCCTTGAAATGACAGACTTAGGATTAATGTGTTACTTTCTTGGAATGCAGTTTACTTAAACTCATAAAATTAATTTCATTAATCAAATTAAGTATGCCAATAAGGATTTAAGAAAGTTCAAAATGCAAAATTGTAAACAAATCTTCACACAAATCATGTTAATTGAGAAATTCAATAAAGAATATGGAGCTGGGAGAGTAAATGGGAGCCTATATAGAAGTGTAATTGGTTGTCTATTATACTTAATAGCAAACATGCCTAATACCATGTTTACAACTAGTCTACTTTTTAGATTTAGGCAAAAGTCCTAGTAAATTGCATTTTCAAGTTGCTAAAAGGGTGCTTAGGTATGTAAAAGGCACAATTGATTTTAGGTTAAAGTTCAAAAAATGGGAAATTGATATTGAAAGGCTAGTTAGTCAATGACTAGAGTAGCTTTTATGAAGACATGAAAAGCACTTAAAATCACCTTTTCTCTCTTGATTCAAGCCTTAATAACATGGGGCTTAAAAAAGCAAGCAACAGTGGCATAATTTACTATTGAGGTAGAATATATGGCAGTTGCAGAATTTGTAAATTAGGTAATATGGCTAGGAAAAAAGTTGGTTGATTTGAAGTGCATGTAAGATCTAGCTACAAAAATTATGGTTGATAATAAATCTGTCAGTCATTTGGAAGAACCTGATATTCTATGAAGGAGCAAATCACATCATGTCAAATAAAATTTTGTTAAAAAAGCTTAATAGGATAATGAAGTTATTGTGGTGCACTAAAATTTAGATTTGTAGTTAATAACATCATGACAATGGCCTTGCCAAGGCTTAAATTTGAAATGCTAAGGGATGACATGAGACTAAACAATAAAGAAGCTAAGAAGGAGTGTTGTGAGGCCTAGCTTCTTCATTGTTCAAGTTCCCAACATTAAAGAAAAAAGAAATTGGAAGTCAAGTTGCAATAAGATCACAACTTTAGCATTAAGAAACAAAAGTTTTGTTTTGTTTATTTAGTGCTCTTGGATAACTTGTAACTAGTCTTTTGGTTAAGTCTAGTATATGTAATCAATGAGCAATTATGTTGTAATGAGTTGAATTGTTGTTAGTGGCTATCAATCTAGTGAAACTCATTGGTAGGGGGGCTAAATGACAGCTTAGAGCACTAATGAAGTTAACGTAAGATGGAAGCTTAATAAGTATGGCAAGCATGTTTTTTGGACATCATTAGTGTACTTAAATTTTGTACATTAACCCTTTGTAAGGGAATTTGATTTACAATGAAAGTTGCAGAAAAATTACAATTTTAAAATTTTAGTGCTTTTTGCTGTAATATGCCAATCTTCATCTTCTTCCCTTTTTTCTTCTACTATCTTTTGTAACAAGGCAGTAACCTTCTCCCATCAACAAACAATAATGCTACTAGCTGAAGAACTAACTTTCATCTCACACTTCAAAAGCTATAATAGAGATCTTATCAAGAAGATCCTTAGCATCATAAACAACATCTTTGAGCTCATCAAGCCATTTCTTGACATTAAAGTTATTGATTTACTTCTTTTCATCACTGTTGAGCATGACATGACTTGACAGTAGGATTATCTCCAACATCTTTAGCAACCCATGGTTGAACCTACTTCCTTTTGAAGAAATCAATGAAATCACAAGAAGTTATCATTTCAAAGATCACCTAAAGTGAATGAATAGGAAGGAGGTTCAATGAAATCAATGAAAGGTCCTACAATATTGTCTTCTTTCCCTTTTAAATGAATAGGAGAGGAAACAAAAATGATATGGGGTGAGGTAGATGAGGCAAGATTTAGACCATTAGTTTTAGTTGATCATCATAATTAGTTGGTTTTTATATTTGCATCTAATGGTTTAGATATCATCTCATCTACTTGGTCACTAATTTCTTTTCCTTCCTAACATTGCTCTAGAGGTAATTGATATTGTTGCAACCAATCTTCAGGGTGAGATGAGAGTGTGACCCAATGTTGAAGCGAATGCTTGATGTGGGGCCTTGTTATTAAACAATGTGTGTTAAGCCGCCAGGTAATTGTTACAGTGTTGCCATAGTGGTTTAACAATGATTAAGGTGAACCATGATTGTAGGGTACTCTACTTGATTCATCCTTACCACTAGCTTGGCCTATGCAATGCTTTAATTAATTTAAAACTTCATCATCTTAAATCAATCTTAGGATAGTAGAGTCATCACCAAACATTTAATGTATGGTTGGAACAACTTGATTATTGATTTAGAGAACTTCCATGCTCTCTAAATTAGCAGGACTTGAGTTGTGTTACTAAGATTCTCTGGGCTAAAGGCATAGTTACACCTAGTGAAAGTCAAGACTCCTACGCAATAGGAGTTGAAACTCCTATTGCTTTTTGCTCTCGTTCAACTCTCATAGACCATATGGTCCTTAAAACAATTACCTCTCTCACTTTTTTTTTTTCTTTCAATCACTCACTATCATAGTTAAGAATTTTCTCTCACAAACATTTCTCTCTTTTATTGCTATGAATGACTCCTTATTCTTATTTCACAAAATATTTTCCTATAGAGAGAAACTGACTAGGATAATGTACTTTGTTTATATATATTATAGTTATAATTTTGTATTTACTTAATTAAGTTTATCTTTTATGTTTAATTAAATTTCCTTTATAGAAGTACATGTTTTAATGTTTTCTTAATTTATTTACATCAAATTATTATATATAATAGGTTAATGGGTTATTACCATTTGGATTTCAAGCAAAATTTGGGTTTAGGCTTGGACCAATTGAGATGCGGCACTTTGTTATTGCTGTCTTTAATGCACCTCAACTTCCCTTTCTTATTAGTATGTCATATTAGCAACATAAATGATTTTTGCTAAATTGGTTTAATTGTTAGCTAGAGTTGTTATAAAAAAATTTTTAGTTTATTGAATTGTTACTTTTGAAATGTCAGGTTTGATTTAACATATCATGAAAAATTACAAATAAAATTATATATTAACCCCTATTCATTTCACATAAGAAAACATCAAGACAATCTAACCCTAAAAACATCGAAAGAAAATCTTAGCCCTACCTCATTTTTCTTTACAAGTTCTAAGGGGGACAAGGGCATTTTTGTGTTGGATTTAAGAGCTTATGGTCTAATTTGAAGCCTTAAAGGCAAGATCTAATCTTGGAAAAGGCTTTAAAAGCAAAGAAGGACATGGAGTCCTATTTATTTCAATTTTTTATTGATTTTTATAATTTTTTTAGTTTTATTTTTCTTGATTATTTTTGAAATAATGAACAAGGGAAGGAATGGGTTTCACTTTTTTAAAAGTAGTTTTTTTTTTTAAATTATTATATTTCTTCTTCTAGTCTTTAAAGGAAAAGAGAAAAGAATAAAATGGCCTAGGATTTGAATCTACTCTAATGAATAGAGGAGGCATTAATCTTTATCTTTTTTGTTTTAAAAAAATCTTAGCTTTTACTATTTTGTTACTTTTAGTTTACTAAAAGAAATTTTTGATTTCACTCTTTTTTGGAGTTTCAATGTTTAGACCCAAAAATTGAAAGAAAAGATTTGAAAGAATAGGCTCTTGTTGGCTTTGATAAGGACTTGAAAAAAATCTCATTGTTACTAAAGATTTTTGTTGATTCATATATAGGCTTGAGCTATACTAAGAATGGTATTGGTAATGTGGTGCTTGGTGAGAAATTTCATGTTTGATTTTTGTGGTGTATGTGTTTAGTTTGAGTCATGTTTCCATGTTTGAGAAGGCTTTAAGTATCAATTCCAACTCAAGTTCATGGGTTACAAGTTTGAATATAAAGGCATGGAATGGAGCTAATTGGTTTAAATTAATAAGGTTTGATTAAGTCAATTTTATTTTTTTTGGTGAATTTTTTGAAACTTTTTACTCTTTTTATGTTTTATTAATTTTCTTTTTTTTTTTTAATGTTTTACATGTACTAGGATGATTTGAAAGAGGAGGTGATAGCTACTAGTAGTAGCCACTTGTTATCCTCAATGATGGCTTTGGTCACTAGTTTATAAGAAAAATTGGAGATAAAGTATATACAAAAGGATGTAACTAGTAGAAATTTTTGGTATCAAAATTTAGCAATTTTAAGACAATTGATGGTAGGCCAATAGTAGAATAATTTGTTAAAATTTAAATGGTTCTGAATCATCTTTCATAATACAAAATGTCTATGGATGAAATTGTAATTGTAAATTTCAGCATTGATAAATTGCCTTTTTTTTTTTTGAAATATTTTCAAGAGCAGCCGAAAATATAAGAAAAAGAATATATCCCTCAAAATTCTTGTTAACCATCTTCGTGTAATTAAAGAGTTTTGCATATAAGATGGAAATAATAAGCATGACTCTCATGTTTTAATGAAAGGAACATTCTAACTAAAGCTAGACCTATTTAGATGAACTCCGAGTTGGTCAAGCATTGTAAATAGGAAATTGATGATCTTTTACAAAAAGGATCATTTGTCTAAGCCAATCACTGTGGAGTTTTGCTGCTTTCTACGTCAATAAAAATGTAGAGCTCAAACGTGGTGTTCCCTGATTAGTAATCAACTATAAACCTCTAAACATTGTGTTGGAATGGATACAAAGGCTAGTAAGAGCCCATATCTTTTCAAAATTTGACATGAAGTTGAGATTCTGGCAAATCTAGATTCATGAAAATGACCATTATAAAATAACTTTTATTGTTCCATTTGGACAGTATGAATGGAATGTAATGCCACTTGACCTCAAAAATGTTCCCTTTGAATTCCAAAGGATTATGAATGAAATTTACTTGCCTTGTATGCATTTCATCATTGTTTATGTTGATGATGTTTTAGTTTTCTTTGAAAATCTTGATCAACATTTTAGGCATATCCGAAGCTTCATCCATGCCACCAAAAAAGTCAGCCTAGCTTTTCCAAGTCAAAGCTTGATCTCTTTGAAACTAAGGTAAGGTTCTTAGGACATTTCATCCAACAAGGTATGATTACTCCTTACTTTAAAGCCTTAACCTTTGCTAATAAATTCCCTGATAAAATCATAGATAAAACTTAAATCCAGCATTTCCTAGGATGTTTGAATTATATCTCTAATTTCTATCCCAAACTTAACCTTGTCTGTAAGCCTCTTCAAGACAAGTTATCTAAATAAAAGTCTTCCTAACCTTGGACTGAGGAACATATAGCCATAGTAAGGGAAATCAAAAGACAAGTTAAAGAATTAACTTGCTTATGCATAGCTAACGCTAACTTACATAAGATTGTTGAAATAGATGCATTTGAGTTAGGTTATGGAGGAGTGTTGAAATAGGTCAAAGGTCAACAGGAGCAACTTGTTTGTTTTACATCAAAACATCAACGATAGTATTCCATTATTAAAAAGGAAACTTTAGCAATTGTTTTTTGTATTTCCAAATTTTAAAATGATTTGTTAAATTGAAATTTTTTTTATGAATTGATTGTCAAGTTCAAAAATTTGTTTCACAAAAATATGCTCAAAATCTAGCATTAAACATATTTTTGCACGATGACAAGCAATTTTAAGTATTTTTGATTTTGAAATTGAGCATGTTAAAGGTTCTTCTAATTCTTTGCCTAATTTTCTTACAAAGGAATTTTGGCAGGGAATTCAAACACCTTAAAACCCCATTAAAAATGCCCAGAAAATCCAAAAAGAAGAACCAAGCTCAAGAAAACCAACAAGCAAATAAACCAAAAACATGGGCTGACATGTTCAGTCACTCTAGCTTGAGCCCATCGGGCTCCTAAAATATCAAAAGCCCACACAAACAAGCTACAAACACTAATGATTCCTATTAGTCTTTAGTTCCAAACTCACCCAAATTTGAGGACCTAAGTCTTAAAACCCAAAAGATCCTAAAAGCCTAGTTTGATAAAGTCCACAAAGATAGATCTACTAAAAAATCTAGAAGATGGCCCACTCTATCATCTTCTTCCTCAGAAAATGTGATGATCAAAGTATCGTCAAAAGGAAAGTAGGTGGTTTCACCACCATGACCAAAATAGAAAGTCATCTTCTTCCAAACAAATGATAGTTCTACCATCAACCTCCAAACAACAATAGGTGGTCACAGTTTCACTGTCCCCTATAAAATTTCATTTTCAAAAATCAGAGGTGGCTATTTTTAATGTACCCCTCCCAAACTTTCAAAAAATTTTCAAGCATACTTTAGAAAACCTAGTCTTCAAAATATTATACTAGTTAAATATGGTTTTTACCATGAAGATCCCAAAATCTTAGTCCAACATCTCTTCAAGTCTTGAGTATACAAACCTTTGGACTCTAAAAAAAAAGCCAATTCTATGAAGCCATGCTAGTTGATACTCAATTAGTAAAAATTAGACCATACCCAAAATGATGAATATGCTTAGTCAACCATCTAAATTCTTAAAATCATTTAGCCAAATAAATGGCCCAACCATCCTTTAAATATCCTTCAAAAATCCTGTTTATCAAGCCTTTTCCTTTGCCTAGTATTTTTCCTATTAGGATTATAAATAAGTATGGTATAATATATTTTATTTTCAAAATTCAAAGTTTTGGCATTCCCAGTTATTCTTCTAGGAAAGTCAAACTTGTATTAGGTTTCCCTTATCGTTCATCCAATGGTGGTCATGGTTTAGCCCAATCAAACAAATCTTCTCTAAACTTATCCATGAAGGAATTAACATTTTTTAAGCTTGATATGCATTTGATATTGCAGTGAAGGGCATACTTAGAAGAGTCAAGAAAGTGAGAAGGGAGATTAAGGAGGGGAAAGATCCTAGTTTTGGTTTTGCAAAAGAGAACAATTAGAAGCTCAAACTTTTAGGGACTAGGAAAGAAGATGAATGGGGTCATTTTTTTTGAATGAAAGGGAGCGAAAGATATCTCAAGCATAAGAATAGGCACAAACAAACTGAATCTTTGTAGTTGTAAACATGTTAAGAGCATTTTACCCAAAAATCATTTTATTTCACTAGAACCAACTAGCACTAGGATATAGTTCAATCTAGGCTTAGGTGATTTTCCAATACTTTAGTGAGCATACATAAGTTTGGTGTTACTTCATGCAACTTACCATTGTAGATTTTTTTTTTTTTAATTTTTTCATTTATTTACTTATCTATATGTTACTAAAAAAATGTTACATGTTTATAATTAATGCTTTTATAGTCATTATGCAACATGTATGCTTTATTTGGTAATGCATTTTAAATTATGTTGTAATGAGTTAAAATATCTTTAAATTAAAATACAATTAAAATATTATTTGATTATATCTTTCAAAATTAAGTTTTCTTACCTCAACTCCTTCAAAATCCTAGTTTTGGAAAAGTGACAATGAAATGTCTTTAGGAGAAGAGGAGATTTTCCTCTTTTTATCAATTTTTTTTCCTTTAATCATTATTTGTAATTTGATAGTCATAAACTTTATTATGCATAATTTAATAGTTATGAGCTTAACCAATTAAGAGATAGTTGAATCATATTTTTCAAAAATGCCAAGATATATTAGCATATTATGTTTTCATTGTCACATGTAATTGGTCTTGAATGTTTCAACTTTATAACAATTTGAAATTGCTTTTGTTGATGTATGCCCTAGTAATGAATACGTTTGTTTACTTATTATTAGGGCTTGTTGGGTAATTAACCATGGCAGTGTTGATGGCTTTAAAGAAAGCCATACAGGGTCGCATGAGCAAGCCTTGCGTGGCATGGATGCTAGTTTGATTAGATTTTTAAGATTCAAAATACTATCGAAGTGGAACACGTAATTCAATTAAGTTATTGAATTAAAAGAAATTTAATTTAAATATAATCTAAAAAATTATTTTCTAGATTATATATAGTCTTTGACTAGAATTAAAATGTACTAATTGGATTAGGATTGAGGATTTATATTTGATTTGATTACTTGTTGAATTAGAAAACTATTTTTTAATTTCATTAGGACTATTATTTGGATAGGATATTTAATATCAATAATTAAAATTAAAATTGTATTTACTTTTGTGCATATAATGTGAATATGATAACATGATAGAGGATTATAAGCTTTTAGATCCATGTCATTGTTTTTATTAATATGAATGAATATAATTTTTGGAGTATAAAGATTGCTTTCTATCCCTTTCTTTTATTTTATATTTATAAATTCTCATTTTATCTAAACTCTCCCTAAATGTAACTTAAAGATTCTCTAATAATTATGTATTATATAATTAAATAATTAAGATGGGATATCTATTTGTAACTATGGAGATCCAAATGAAGGTGTCAAGGGAGACAACTTAAGAGGATATTCTATTATATTAAATCTCTAGTGCAAGTCCTATGGATCTCATCTAATCTTAGTATGTCCATCTTGAGATATCAATAGGAGTAGGATAGGAGGGTTTGGCGTATCACTGCCATTAGCACATCTTTATTTGTAAGTCAGATTTTTCCAATTTAAGGACTTATGTCTACTAGGCCTCAATCCCTTCTCTTCATTGACTCTTGGTACCTAGACACTTTGAATGAATCCTTTCTTTATTTGTATCTTTCTATGTTAGCTAAAAGGGTGGATTTTCTCCTATTTTCTATTGTAGTTATGCTGCAGTCTTGGTTTGTCCATTTCACCTCATCTTAATTTGGCTATACTTGTATGTAGCCAGCAATGTTTTTGACAGATGACTTAGATCTCATGAGACCCACCCACTATCATTAGGGAAAAACCCCCACCATTTTCCTTTGCTACTAGTAACAGTAAGCAACCTCTATGAGCAAAGGACCTTGAGTAAAATTTCTTATGACATGTAAAACGTCCATTAAGCAATTTAGTCCAGTGACCTCTTCAAAGTGGCTTGTCAACCTTGCTTTCCCTCCTTTAAAATAATGCACTTGACCAAATGCTCTCCCTTGAGATGGAGCAACATAGCAATGAGTAGTTTGCCCCACTCCCTCAAGAGTAGGATGTTGTCTAGACAATCTTAGAGACAATCCATTTAAAATACTGATCAATTCTAACCTAATAGAGTACAAAAACCCTAAATGCCCAAAATTGTCTAGGAAGAAAAATAGATCAAAATGAATTGTACACTATTGGGGCAAAGAATTAAATTTGATTAGGAGAATCGAAAATAAATTTATCCCTTCATTTTAATAAAAAGATTAGCTAGTGATCAAGAACCACTGCCTTGTTCAAAAAATAGGTAGCAACTTAAGACTGCTGCCTTAACCCTTTTGTTTTATTTTTTAACACAAAGATTAGGCAGTGATTTTAAACCTCTACCTTTTTCCATTTCAAGAAAAAAATTAGGTAGTGGTTTAAGACTACTACCTTATTCCATTTTTAGAAAAAAAAAAAAAAGGCAACGATTTAGAACCATTGCCTTTATACCTTTAATTTCAAAAGGAATAGGCATTTATTTAAAATTGCTGCCTTAGCCCCTTATCTTCAAAAGGAATAGATAGTGGTTTAAAACTATTACCTTAGCCCTTTAATTTTTTTTTTGAAAAAAAAGATTAGGTAGCGGCTTTAGATCACTGCCTTATTCCTTTTTGGAAAAAGAAAAAAAGGGTAGTGGTTTAAGACCACTATCTAAGCTCCTTACTTTCATAAGGAAAAGCTAGAACCATTGTCTTAGCCCCTTATTTTTCTTTTTAAAAGATTAGGCAATGGTTCCAAACCGCTGCATTATCGATTTTTCAAAATAAAAAAAAAAGGTAGTAGTTCCAAACCATTACCTTACCTTTTTATTTTCAAGAGGAATATATAGTAGTTTAGAACTATTACCTTAGCCCCTTGTATTTTTTTTTTAAAAAAGAAGATTAGGCAATGGTTCCGAATCACTACCTTAATCCTTTGTCAGAGAAAAAAAAAAGTAGCAGCTTAAGACTACTGCCTTATCTCTTTATTTTTTTAAACAAAAGATAAGTTAGCGACTACCTTATTGCCTTTTTCTTTTTTGAGAAAAAAAAAAAGGCAATGGCTTAAGACTATGGCATGAACATTTATAAGTATTGCCTTTTCTTAAGATAACACAGTGGATTTAAATTGCTACCATATAATTGTTACCTAAATTCAACTATTGCCACAATATATTTATGTAGTAGTTATTGGTGCTGTATTAAGGACATAAATGATATAACTCCTAAGTCAATCATGCATAGTGATATTCCCTCACTTTTAAGAGAACTTCCCTATGATCCTTGGCCAATAATGTCTCCATGTCTTTCTATGCTTAAGGAGTGTTTACCACCTTATTGTGGCTTAGCTAGGACATTAGAGAAATCACCTATGTTCTTCTTCTTTCGTGCTAAACAAGCTACTCACTTGCATTGGCTTGGACTTCATCTTGGCTACCTAATTAGCCCACTAACAACATATTCCCATGATTTTATGGAGCACACTCCACATTATCCCTATTTTTCTGGTCTTTGATTCACATACTAACTTGCTTTACACACCAAGCCTTTACCTTGTTAGCCATCCCGTAATTAAATCGCATATAGTTAGCCCAAACTCTAATTGTGCACTAATATTTCATTGATGCTTGAGCTAGTTCTTAGCTTACTTATAAGCCAACTTACAATTAAACCACACATTGTTAGTTTAAACCTCAACCTAAGTGCTAACATAATTAGATAACTTTTATGTGAAAGATGCATTACCCCCTTAAAAGGTATTAGAGAATTTGATCCTTTAGCAGTAAGAGACATTTCCTTGCTTGAGCCATCACACCTTATGTTAGAACATACTTCCCCTCTAAAGAGCATTGGGGAATCTAACCCTTTACTAGCAGGAAACATTGCCTTATTTGACCTATTATACATGTGCTCTAGCCCCCAACTCTTTAGCAATTTAACATTAGTGCCATAACCCATAACTTAACTTCTACCTAGCCTTCCTTGTCTTGTTACCATGAACATTGACTTTGTTTTCACCTTACCTCCTTGATGTGCTTGACTCATGCCAATCTTTATGCCAAGCATTGGTGAAAGATGGCACCAATTGGTAGGTGAACTAACTTTCTTTCTTTTGCTTCTCAAACTCTAAGCTAAGCAAATAGTATATTAAGTCTAAGATGAACAAAATCAACAATTAAGGAAAGGAAATGAGTAAAGTGTTGTCTAAATGTTTTGTGCTAAAAAGAGAAAATATAGATTGTTGAAAGAAAATGCAATTCTAAGGGTTAAATATAATATAAACTAGTGTTATGTAGATGTATACTATTCACTTATGTTCCTTTGATTAACATTGTGTTGAGTTTTAATTTTGGTGAAAGGGTGACATCATGTTTTTGCTGTAGTGTTTCCATTACTGTAAGGTTATCAATTGTATGACACATTTGTTATCCACTTTTATAATTGTAAATATTAACTCAATTGGTTCAAATGTGGATAATGGCTATTTGTTGATCATAAGTGAATTAAACTATTGATTATTTTAACTGTTAGAACTTTAAGGAGGTTTTAACTTTTGGCACAAATGACCACAGTGGTCAATATAGAGAAAGGGCTATGATAATGGATTTTGTAGATTAAGTTCCAACTATTACATTATTCAAAGGAAAAATTCCACTCTTTATCATATAAGAAAAGAGGTTTTAATATAGGAATTCATGATTTATAACCTTTTTTTTGTGTTATCTTTTTTATTTTTTAGTTGGATAATGTAAATGAGAAAGTATCATTTTGGCTTTCCTTTTATGGGTATTGGGAAGGGAGAAGGTCTTTAAATAATTAAACTATTAAGCCAAACCAAAAAAAAAAATATTTATTAGATAACAAGCCACAAAATAAGTGTTATAATAGGTAATAGATCCTTCATTGGCATAGTTTAACATTATAAATATTGAATTCATAAACACCCTCTGAAATCACAACTTAATGTCTGTTGAATGGCTACACTATTACAAAATAAAGCAAGAGTATGCTATGTCTAATACATCATAATTCCTAATTATTTCAAAGATACAATCCTTAATTGTTGCAAAAGTATTAACTAATTGCTAACTTAACATCACCTTTTAGTTAAGGTTTCTAGATAATTGTTACCTAGTGCTTTCATTATGCATATTAGTGCATTACACAGTATCCAATCTAACTAAAGGGGCTATTTTTTGTCCATGAGTTTGTACAATAGTTGCTAGGACTTAGTTGGCACTAAACACTAATGTTTTGGGA
>JBAPLK010000094.1:0-50000 GCA_037832385.1 Rhizophora apiculata | reverse complement strand
TGCTAATATGGCACATTGATAAGAAAGAGAAGCTGAGGTGTATTAAAGACAACAAAAAAAAAGCACCACATCTCAATTAGGCCAAGCCCAAACCCAAATCTACTTGAAATCCAAATGGTAATAACCCATTAACCTATTATATATAATAAATTGATGAAACAAATTTAAGAAAACATTAAATCATTTAATTTTGAAAAGGAAATTTAATTAAACATAAAAGATAAACCTAATTAAATAAATAAGTCATTCATGACAATAAAAGAGACAAATGTTAAAAAGTCATTCATAACAATAAATGAGACAAAGATTTGTGAGAGATAATTCTTCAGTAAGATAATGAGTGATTGAAAGAAAAAAAAAAGTGAGAGACAATTGTTTTAATATCCATATGGTTTATGAGAGTTAAAAGGGAGCAAAAAACAATAGGTGTTAATTACTTTCTTAAGACCTATTTCAAAGATAGTGGTAGTGCACACTTTTCTTAAGCCTTTTTATTTGAGTTTTAGAATTTAGTGACTATAAAATCCAATTTATGGGTTAATGGAATTAGGGTTAACGAGATTATTAATTTTAAATTTGAGTAATGGGTTAATGGGATTAAGGTTAATTGGGTTAGAATTTTTGATTATAACTACCAATTATTAGTTAATTTGTTATGACCGAAAGCCATATTAATTGTTATTATAATTTTCTTTTTCTAAGATTTTACTTTTTTATTCTATTCCCTTTCTTTATTTTCATAGTTTGTAGCTTTCCTATTCTTTGCAATTCTAGATTTGTTTCTTTATACAATCATTTTATCTATAATTTTGTTAAAAAGGAAAAAAAATCATTTATGGTTTAAGGAAATTGAATAACTAATTTTTATAGTGGAATTGGCTTGTGGAATAAATAATTTCTATTTATAACAAACTTGGCTATAACTTTGCCACTTCCTAATTGTTTATTAATTAAATGCAACTTGTTATCCATAAATGCAGCATTTTGTTATTTGAAAATCATACAAAGTTTATTAACCCTTAATATAATTACTCATGGGGGATATTAATTACTATAAAGTGTCATCTTGATGGGACCATGATGTTGCAACCTAAGATTACATATGAATGTGAAGATGTCAAGGTCATTAAAGCCAACATTATAGATACATTGTTGATGCTTAGCTTAGATGTAATAATAAAAAGTCATGGATACAATAACATAGTTAACTATATGCTAGTTGACTATATGCATAATTTCCTTAACTAATCACATGAGTTTATGAAGTATCTGAGCAAGAGAAGTGACAAGCAATGTTTGATATGTTGAATGAGATGGTTGAGATGAGAGAATATTGTACATATCAATGTTCTGCATTAGGTTGATGAACTTGTATTTGCCATTATCAAGGATATTCTACATATAGGTGGTGTTGAACTAAAGGAGTTTGATGGTGGAACTAGGAAAGTGGGGAAAAGTGTTAGGCATGTACAAAATGAAGTTGAGGGTGCATATTGTCTTGTTGATAGAATTGTGACACAATCTTCTAGTTATAATATAATTGATGAATAATAAGGTCAACAATTAAGTCAAACTACTTGTCATGAACAACAGTGTACTAAAGGTACTAACATTACAAAAGGGCTTGAACAACATTTTTATAATGCTACTATACTTGAACAACACATTAAGAGTACATATGCCAATAACAAGTCTCTTTCAGCTTGATTGAAAATTAATTGCTTGCATTAAACCCTTGATTAACAACTTTGTAAGGGCAAATCAAGTAGAGTACCCTACCATCATGGTTCACCTCAATCATTGTTAATCCATCATTGCAACATTGTAACAATTACTGGCAGCTCAACATACACTATTTAATAACAAGGTCCCACATTAAGTATTCACTTCAACATTAGGTCATGCTCTCATCTCACCCTGGAGGTAGGTTGTAACAATATCAATTTCCTTTAGAGCAATGTTAGTGAGGAGATGAAATTAATGACCAAGTAGATGAGATGATATCTAAACCATAAGATGCAAATGCAAAAACCAACTAATTATGATGATCAACTATAGCTAATGGTCTAAATCTTGCCTCATCTACCCCATCCCCTTATCATTTTTGTTTCCTTTCCTTTCCTTTCCTTTCCATTCATAAGGGAAACAAGAAAATTCTTTAAAACAATATTGCAAGACCCTTGATGGGTAGACCTTTTCTCTCTGCATCACTTTAGGTGATCTTTGATATGATAACTTCTTATGATTTCATTGATTTCATTAAAAGGAAGGAGGCTCAACCATGGGTTGCTGAAGATGTTGGAGATAATCCCACTGTCAATTCATATTGTGCTTAACAATGATGAAAAGAAGTAGATTAATAATTTCAATGTCGAGAAATGGCTTAATGAGCACAAAGATGTTGTTTATCATGCTAAGGATCTTCTTGATGAGATCTCTATTATAGCTTTTAAAGTGTGAGATGAAAGTTAGCTCCTAAGTTTGTCATTTCAAAGACCCTCTTAATATTAGTTTTAAACTTATTAATCAAGTTACTACAACTTTGAACGATCAATAGGTCATCCACATAGACTACAATAATTAATAGATTAGTAAAAGTAATCTTTGTATATAAAGTAGCTTCTCTGTTGCTTCTTACAAACCCTTATTACACTAAGTGCTCATCAAGCCTATTATACTAGGCCCTAAGAACTTATTTTAGACCCTATAGAACTCTTTGGAGCATATACACTTCCTCCTGATGTCTTTCTTTCAAAACGTCCTCTAGTTACTTAATGTAAATTTCCTTTCTTAATAGGCCATTCAAGAAATCTAATTTCACATCAAGTTAAAACACCAGCCATCCCTTTTGAGCTATAAGTGCCAGGAGTAGTTTGATTTTGTCAAGCCTATTGTGAAAGGTAAAGAACAACCGATTTCGTCTAATAGGCAAGGTGTCTGAAAGGTAACTTTGGGAACTATTGTGATTAGTAGGTAACAATAGATCTACCTTAGTTGAATCTAGGAAAGAGTTCATTTTGGCTTAAGTTATCAGAGTTTTTTTAAGGGGTGTGATACTGATTCACCCCCTCTTAGTAACACAGACTAGTAGATCTTAGGGTGAAGTTGGTAACTTCAAATATATATAATACCATTGAAGCATATATGTATATATAATTTTATTGAACATTTTAACATCAATTAGAATACTTCTAGGGTCTATCTATCTAATTTTTAGACTTTGTAAAGTTTGCTTCTATATCTTTTTCCTCTCATCTCTCTTCACTTTATTAGTCTTCTTTTTTTTTACTAGTAGAGGGAGAGGAAAACATGATCCCAGGATTTGTCAAATGATATACACTTTATAAAAGCATTATATCCTAAATCTTTAGACATGAAACGTTTGGTCTCTTATCATTTTATATCTTATATGCCATATTGTCAATAAATTTGGACAAAAGTCTATTAAGAAGGTAAGTAGTAGTCTCAAGGGCATAAACCCAAAAAGATAAAGGAATATTGAGTTGATACTTCAAGGGCAAACCATATTTAATAGGGTTATATTTCCTCTTTTAGAAACATGATTTTGTTGTGGTGTTTGAGTAAATATCCATTGAGAGAAAACCTCATTCTCTTTCAAGTAACCACCAAATTCTTAGCTTAAGTATTCACCTCCTCAATCTAATCATAAGATTCTAATATTTCTACTTGTTTGTTTCTCTACTTCATTTCTTGATTCTTTGAATTCTTCAAAATATTCAAATTTGTATTTCATTAAATACACATAACAATATCTTGATTGATTATTTATGAATGTAATGAAATAATACAAACCACCTCTTGCATGTGTTGCCTAGGACCACATAGATCTATATGTATGAATCCTAATAACTCATTAACATGTTCTCTTTTCCTTTCCAAAGAAGTCTCAGCTATCTTATCCAATAAACAAGATTTATATATTTTGTATGACTTATAAACAAATAGATCCAAGTGACAAATTTTATATAACTTAATCTTCTTTAATCAAGCTTATATAAAATAAAAAATTTATATAAATATTAGATCTATAATAAACATAATTTTTCTCAAAAGAACAACCTTAACATTAAAAGTAAAAGTAAATTCATTTAAAGTTAGACTAGAAATGGAAATGATGTTTTCAAAAAGTATAAGGACATATAATAATTCTTTAGTTCTATTACTAGGCTAAAAAGAAAAAGTAAACTATAAGCTCCAATGGCTAATGCAACAACTCTTGCTTCATTTACAAATCATAGGTCTACCTCATATTTCTTTAACTGTCTACTTCTGATGACTTTATAGATATTTCTACAAATATGAGAACCATATCTAAGTAATAAAAACAAAAGTAGAAAGATTTATCTCAATCATAAACTGAAGTTCCCAACTTCACCCTAAGATCTACTAGTCTGTGATACTGAAAGGGGGGGTGAATCAGTATCACCCTCTTGAAAAACTTTGATAATTTAAGCCAAAGTACTCTACTTCTTTAATACTTTAGCTCTTGTCAATATGCGAGTGGGTGAACAACTTCAAACTCTTCTCAGAAATGAACTCTTTCTCAGATTCAACTAAGGTAGCTCTATTGTTACCTACTAATCACAATAGTCCCCAAAGTTACCTTTCAGACACCTTGTCTATTAAACGGATTGGTTGTTCTTGATTAGGTCTTCTTTTAGGTTATGGGTTTGATGATTCTTTAGCTTTGTTCACAACTCAATTCAAAACATAGAATGTAAATTCAAAGCAAGGACACAAGAGATTTACGTGGTTCGGCCAATGTGACCTACTCCATGGTGGTAGGGATTCTTCCTCTACCAAGACAATCCACTATACTTAAGAATACCAATGTGGTATCCCCTATGATTACAATGTAGTTACAATGGATGTCTTAATCTTCTACTCCTTTCACTATTACAAATACAAAGCAATCACAATACAAAGAGTGTCACTTACTGTGTCTACCCTTCTTCTAGCTTGTCTTGCCTCTGCTTGATTTGAATAAGCTACTTCATTACCGCTTGGAAGATCACCAAAACACTCTTTAACCACTTTTGAAGAAATCTGGAAATTCGTTGAGTTCTCTCTAAGCTTCACAGAATGTCTTCACTAGCTTGTCTCACACACACACACCTTCAAAAGAGATAAATCTTGGTTTATATACTACCCTCTATGGAAACCCTAGTAGGGTTTACTGTAACTGTAGCAGACTTCCTTTCTTGCTCCTCCATGTGGCTTCATACTACTGGTCCATTCAAGATTCAACATTATCCTCCTTCTTAATTTATTTTTCTTGCTCTTTTCTTTCTACTGAAGTCTCATCCTTTGAATGCTTGAATGAATGGCTAGGATTGTCCATAAACAGTTAAAAATGTATAGAAGAAACTGCCCTCATAACTACCCATCTTCCGGAAATGTTAAGTTGAAATTTCGTAACCTTCCCTTCTTCCGGACTCCCTGTCTGTCCGTAATCCCGGAATTATTCCCCTCTTCCGGAATCGCTCCTAGACTTAGTCTCAGGACAAGCTTATGGACTTGCAGATTTAACTTCTTATGAACTTATTATCCGTATACAACCCTATTACACTGTCACACTAAGACTTAAGCAATGCTAAACTCCCTCTACAAGTTCACTCCAAGGAGATCACTTTACGAGGTTATTTGACATGCTAGTCTTATCCTGTGATTCCTGAGATATGAGCCACTTCTACTTGCACACTTAAATCTGGTTGACAATAGTTACAACCCATACAAGGCTATGGGAACAACAATCTCTCCCTTTGTAATTGTTGGCAACACTCAAAACAAAAGCCATTATGCAGTAGTCCTTCATAATCTTCTTAGAGTAATAATCCAAAAGTATATGGATTACAACTCCCCCTAAATATGCACTCCCCCTTCCTTAACAGCTCCCCTTGCACTGTTGCTTCTCTCCCCCTTTGCCAACCAATTACAAATCTGAAAAACCCACAAAGTAGAGATGGAGGACTCACCTGAACTTTAGGCTTGAGGAGGCATTTGCATAGACAGACTCATTCTGTGCTTTTCAAATAGCTCTGTGGACAGAGGTTTAGTTAGAATATCTGAGAATTGATTTTTAGTGCCAACATACTCTAACTGAATTGTACCCTCTTCTACTTGATCCTTGATAAAGTGATACCGGATGTCAATATGCTTGCTCCTTGAATGTTGAATTGGATTCTTGCTGAGATCAATTGCACTTTGATTATCACAAAGTACACTTACTGGTAACTTCACTTTAACACCCAAATCTGCCAATTGTCTTTGCATCCATATTACTTGAGTACATGTTGCACAAGCAGCCATATACTCAGCCTTAGCTGTGCTCAAAGCAACACTGTTTTGCTGTCTACTTAACCATGCAACACACTTTGTACCCAAGTAGAAGCTGTAGCCGTTGGTTGATTTTCTATCATCTGTACTTCCTGCCCAGTCTGCATCAGTGTATACTTGTAGTTTTACAGAATCCATGGCAGGATACCACAAACCCATTTCCAATGTCCCTTTAAGGTATCTTAAGATTCTTTTCACTGCCAACACATCAGATTCCTTAGGATCAGCTTGGAATCTGATGGCAATGCACACAGCTTGTATGAGATCAGGCCTTGATGCTATAAGGTACAAAAGGTTCCCTATCATCTTCCTGTATTCTATAGGGCTTGTACTCCATCCTTCCTCATCTTTTGTTAACTTGTAGCCCACTGTCATAAGGGTACTGACAGGTCTGCTATCCTCCATGTCAAACTTTTTCAGCATCTCTTTGGCATATTTTGTCTGAGAAATAAAAATACCTTCTTCACACTATTTTATCTGTAATCTAAGAAAGTAAGTTATTTCTCCAATCAATGACATCTCAAATTCCTCACTCATCTTCTGTGTAAATTCTTGGCATAGCTCAGAGTGATCCCCTTCAAAGATGATGTCATCTACATATACTATGGTTATCAGCTGGCCTTTCTCTGAATTGAACACATATAAGTTATTATCAACTGTTCCTCTTTTGAAGTTCAACCTTCTCAAATATGCATCCAGCCTACTGTACCATGCTCTTGGGGCTTGTTTAAGGCCATACAAGGCTTTCTTCAGCTTGCACACATGTGTCTCATCCTCATTAATTTGTATTCCATCGGGTTGTTCAATATACACTTTTTCTTTCAAGAGTCCATTCAGAAAGGCTAATTTCATATCCATCTGATAAACTTTATACCTCTTATGTGTTGCCAAAGCTAAGAACATTCTAATAGTTTCCACCCTTGCTATTGGTGCAAAAGTTTCATCAACATCTACTCCTTCTATCTGAGTGTAACCTTTGCAAACTAGCCTAGCCTTGTTCCTCACCACCTTGCCATCTTCATTGTGTTTATTTCTAAACACCCATTTTGTTCTTATGACATTCTTGTTAGTGGGTCTTGGAACCAGCTCCCATGTATCATTCTCCTCGATTTGATCCAGCTCCTCATTAATAGCTTTGACCTAAGCTTTGTCTTTGCAACCTCTTCAAAAGATTTAGGTTCAACTTGTGAGAGTAAAGCAGTGGTTCCCACAATTCTTCTTCTTGTTGTAACTCCTATTGATGGGTCATCTATGATCTGATTTCCTTGATGAGCACTAGACCAAGTTTTTTTTGTCTTTCTCTCTTGCACAGTCTTAATTGCAAGAGGGTCTCTTTCTTCATCTTCAGACCCACTCTTCTCTGAGTATGAACTTACTTCTTTCCCCTTTTCTTCATGCTGGTCTGATTCTTCATCTATCTTGAAGTCATCTTCTTCATTGTCCTCAACTTCTCCATTTTGCATTATTTTCCAATTTTCATCTATTCTCACATCACTGAAAAGGACCACTTTTCCTAGTTTATGTAGGAAAACTTTGTAACCTTTTGTCTTTGCTGAGTATCCCACAAAGATGCCTTCATCTAACCTAACATGGAATTTTCCCAAGCTTTACTCCTTATTCTTCACAAAACATGGGCTGCCAAAGATTCTGAGATACTTGGCTGTTGTCTTCTTCCCACTCCATAGCTCATATGGAGTCTTATCAGTATTGGGCCTTAGTAACACTCTATTTAGTAGGTGCACGGCTGTAAATGTTGCTTCTGTCCAAAATCTTGTGTAAAGCTTGGATTTTAGTGGTAGAGTTCTTGCCATTTCAACCACAGCTCTATTTGTCCTCTCTACCACCCAGTTCTATTGAGGTGTTATTGCTACTGCCATTTAATGGTGAATTCCATGCTTCTCAAGGTAATCTTCAAAAGCTTCATTTGTGAATTCAGTGCCTTGATCTGACCTCAATACTTTGATCTTCTTTCCACTCTCATTTTCAACCAATCTTCTATATCTCTTAAAGCATTTCAAAACTTCTAACTTGTATTTGAGGTACATGATGCAGGTCCTTCTAGAATAATCATCAACAAACAAGATGAAGTACCTCTCACCATTCAACCCTTTTGTTCTCATTGGCCCACACAAATTAGTATGTACAATGTCAAGCACTGCTTCAAAACTGAACACTTTGGTCTTATACTGCTTTCTGGCATGTTTTCCTTTAGAGCATGCTGAGCAGACATACTCTCTCTCTCTCTTGAGGTTTGGAATGTCTCTGATTGCATGCGTAGTGGTCAGCTTCCTCATGTTCTTCTGTGTTAAATGTCCCAGCCTCCTATGCCAGAGTTGATTTTCTTCTTCTTTTGTAAGTAGACAACTGTTTGTCTTGTCCTCATCAATCACATATAAATTTCCAGCTGTTCTCTTCTCGACTGCAACAGTATTTCCTTCTTTACTCTTTACTTAGCAACTTGTTTTTGTGAATATCACTTCATGGTCTTCATTGCATAGTTGGCTGAAAGATGCTAGATTATATTTGAGTCTTTCAATGTGCAGAACATCTTTCAGCTTTCCTTTTCCAATATTTACTGACCTTCGACCATTGATGTTGAGTGAATCATCATTGCCAAACTTAACTCTACCTTCTCTTGACTTGTTCAGCTTTGATAATTTACTCTTGTCTCCTATCATGTGTGAAGTGCATCCACTATTAAGGATCCATTGCTTATCCTTGTAGTCAGCCTTTAGTGCAATTTTAGCTATATTAGCTACCTCCTTTTTAGCTTTATATTCCTTCTTTTGAACTGGCTTGAAGATGGGTTTCTCCTTTTTCTCAGCTTTGACTGTACCAATTGTTTTCACTATGCCATTGAGTGCCTTCTCTTGCTCAGGGAGAAGTGTCAGGCATCTCTTGGCATTATGGCCATCCTGCCCGCACCTTTCACACTGTTCTAAGTCTGCCAATATGGCAAACTTGTTCTTTGAAACCACTGGTTTAGGCTTCCACTAACAATCCTTGTCAGTGTGTCCTTGCTTTTTACAGTATGTGCAAGAACTCACGACAGGTGTTCTCCTCTAAATTTTGTATTGTCTCCCCTTATATGCAACACCAGATCTTCTCAAGTTGGAGACATATACTGGCCTTCTCCACCAGCATTTACTTGCCTTATGACCCCAAACTTCACAATAAAAGCAGTGACCTTGAAACTGCTTCTTCTGGAGTCTAACCACAACTTGTTTTCTTTTGTTCATTAGTTATTGTGTAGGCAAGGTTGCTGGCTTCTTTGCTTGTGTGGCTTTGATTTTAGCCACCTTCTTCTCCTTCTTCTATTCAGCCATAGCCCTTAGCTGGCTGACTTTCCTTTCTTCATTTTTCTTTGCAACCCTAGGTTGCTTCTTTAAATCTTCTTTATTTTCAGCCTTTACTGTTCTTGGCTAATCAATCTTTTCTTTCTAAGACTTAGCAGCTATGGGCTGCTGCTCTTTAACCACATACATCATTTTTGGCCCTAGCTTTGGTTTGATAACTGTCTTCTTTTCTTCAACTATCTTCTCCTGAGTCACAGCCTTCTCTCTCAACTTCTATGGCAAAGTCTCATTCTCTTTAGGCAATGCAACCTCAAGATTGCTGCACTTTCTCTTCATTCTTCTTTTCTCTTGCAGAGCTTGTTTCTCCTACCACTTCAAGCTTCTGCAAGTTCTCTTCACTCTTTTTGAGTTGTTGCTGGAGTCTCAGCAACTCTACCTCCATTTCTTTAATTGTTGAAGTCCTTGAGGCAAGCTCCATTGTAAGGTCTTCACATATTTTGATCTGTTCTTCAAATCTTCTCTTCAAGTCAATATGTTCAGCCCTTATTTCATCTTTTTGACTTTTTGCTTCAACTTGTTTTATATGGCCCTCCAACCTTCTTATGGTTCTGCCTCTTCTAATTATCTCCTTTGAAGTTGCTTCTAACTCAGCTTCAAGATTTGGTTCTTCTTCATCAACCTCCTCTTCCTCTTCAGAGGTTAAGCTACCACATTGAGCTGATGCCATAAAGACATGCTCATCTGATGAGTCTACATCTTCCTCCTCATCAGCTTCTTTTATCTAGCTTACATAACTCTTGAATAAGCCTCTCTTCTTCTTCTATGGGTTAGCAGTCTTCTTGCTAGACTTCTTTGATTTGGATGATGGTCTTCTCCATTTTGAATTCTGCTCATCATCACCATCCTCATCTTTATCATCAAGTTTCACTTTGCTTTGAGAAGCAAAGTGTCCAGTCTGCCCACAATGATAACATCTCAAGGACAACTGTCCTTTTCCCTTCTTAGACCCCTTTTTGAATTTCCTTGTGAAGTAAGCCAACACTTCACCTTCACTTTCATCATCATCATCATCATCATCATCCTCACTAAATGATTCTTCCTCTTCTCTTATCTTCAAGTGTTTCATAGCTTTGAAAGCTGCCTCTTTTGATGGCTTTGATGTTGAGGAACTTTCATTTGACTTTATTCTCATCACATATGCAATGAGATTGCACTGGAGATCATGTAGTGACATAAAATTGAGATCTCTACTCTCCTTTATGGCTGCCACCTTTGAGGCAAACCTCTTAGGCAGAAGTCTTAGAATTTTCTTCACAATAGATGAGTCCTTCTTGTTCTTCCCATGACTTCTAAGGTCGTTTACAGCATCAATAACCCTGGTGAAGAACTCTTAGACTGTCTCATTTTTCTACATTCTGACAGATTCATATCTCTCCTTAAAAACTTGAAGCTTGGCCTCCTTTATTCTGCCATCACCTTCATAGACCTTCTGCAATCTGTCCCATATCTCCTTAGCAGATTTGTAGTCCATAACTTTAGCATATTCAGCATCTGTCAATGCTGAAATGATGACATTTGAGGCCTTCCCATTGATCTCAAACTGTCTTAATTCCTCTGGGGTTGGATCTTTACCTTCTTTTGGAGGCACAAAACCCTCTTGTACTGATTTCACCATGTCTATGCCCATGGTTGTAAATACCACCTACATTCTCGCTCTCCACATATAGTAGTTGGTTCCATTAAAGATTGGAACCTTCTTACTGTAAGTAGTGTTGATGCTGGTATTAGCATCCATTTCTCAGTATGCTGAACAAATTAAAATTTCTGAAACCCTTCAAACTAGTACACCAAGCTATTAAGCTTCAAACTGGTGAACTAGGCTCTGATACCAATTGAAGTTTCCAACTTCACCCTAGGATCTACTAGTCTATGATACTAAAAGAGGGGCAAATCAGTATCACCCTCTTGAAAAACTCTGATAATTTAAGTGAAAGTACTCTACTTCTTTAATACTTTAGCTTATGTTAATATGTGGGTGGGTGAACAACTTCAAACTTTTCTCAGAAATGAACTCTTTCTTAAATTCAACTAAGGTAGATCTATTGTTACCTACTAATCATAATAATCCCCAAAGTTACCTTTCAGACACCTTACCTATTAAACAGATTGGTTGTTCTTGATTAGGTCTTCTTTCAGGTTATGGGTTTGATGATTCTTTAGCTTTGTTCACAACTCAATTCAAGACACAGAATGTAAATTCAAAGCAAGGACACAAGAGATTTATGTGGTTTGGCCAATATGACCTACTCCACAATGGTAGGGATTCTTCTTCTACCAAGATAATCCACTATATTAAGAATACCAGTGTGGTATCCCTTATGATTACAATGTAGTTACAATGGATGTCTTAATTTTCTACTCCTTTCACTATTACAAATACAAAGCAATCACAATACAAAGAGTGTCACTTACTGTGTCTACCCTTCTTTTAGCTTGTCTTGCCTCTGCTTGATTTGAATAGGCTGCTTCACTGCCACTTGGAAGATCACCAAAACACTCTCTAATCTCTCTTGAAGAAATCTAGAAATTCGTTGAGTTCTCTCTAAGCTTCACAGAATGTCTTCACTAGGTTATCTCACACGCACACCTTCAAAAGAGATAAATCTTGGTTTATATATTGCCCTCTATGGAAACCCTAGTAGGGTTTACTGTAGCTGTGGCAGACTTCCTTTCTTGCTCCTCCATGTGGCTTCATACTACTGCTCTATTCAAGATTCAGCATTATCCTCCTTCTTAATTTATTTTTCTTGTTCTTTTCTTTCTACTGAAATCTCATCCTTTAAATGCTTGAATGAACGGTTAGGATTGTCCATGAATAGTTAAAAATGTACAGAAGAAATTGCCCCTGTAACTGCCCATCTTCCGGAAATGCTAAGTTAAAATTTCGTAACCTTCCCTTCTTCCAGACTCCCTATCTATCCATAATCCCAGAATTATTCCACTCCTTCGGAATTGCTCCTGGACTTAGTCTCAGGACAGGCTTACGGACTTACAGATTTAACTTCTTATGAACTTATTATCCGTATACAACCTTATCACATTGTCACACTAAGACTTAAGTAATGCTAAACTCCCTCTACAAGTTCACTCCAAGGAGATCACTTTACGAGGTTATTTGACATGCTAGTCTTATCCTGTAATTCCTGAGATATGAGCCACTTCTGCTTGCACACTTAAATCTGGTTGACAACAATTACAACCCATACAAGGCTGTAGGAACAACATAAACATACCTAAACCAAAGGCTTTACTAAGCTTCTTTACCTTTAGTCTAGCATGATAAATCATGCAATTCCTTTTTTAGTGGCCTTCTTTACCACAATGATGGCAAGTGCTCTTGCTCTTTTCCTTTTCACATCACCACTTGATTCAAATGCCTTGGTTTCTTGAGCCTTTCCTTTTTTTTGTTCTTCTTCTTTGGCCTTGCTCATCACATTGGAAGAATCCATGAGAAGAAAAGGAGTCTTCTCTTTTGTTAGAGTTTGCTTTGTAGTTTTAAGCATATTTAATAATTCAATTGATGTAACTTCCAACTTGTTCATATAGAAGTTCACAATAAACTTTGAACAAACCTAAGGTAGAAACTAAAAGATCAGGTCAATACTTAACTTTGAATTTATGGTAAAACCCAATCAGCCCAATTTCTCAATGTAGCTAATCTTAATAATATTAGTAGTCATTAAAGATCCTTCAACCATCTTACATTAGAACAATTCCTTTAAGATCTCATATCTTTTTGTCCTAGTTTCTATATCAAACAACTTTTTGAGATGTAGACTTTGTTGTGTAGGCATTCATGATATTCTCATGTTACCTATAAAGTTTAAGAGACATACTAGCTAACATCACACATGTAGCATGATCACCATCATCCTTATGCTAAATATATGCCTCCATTTCTTCCTTAACACTAAGAGTAGGAAGATCCTCATTAGGGATGTAGAACTTCTTTCCTTACTTGAGAACAATTCTTAAGATTTTATACTAGTCTAAAACATTTGGTCCAATGAGTTTGTTCACATCAATTATGCTTAGTATATATGGAAAAATTATTACTCATTTTGATCTAGCAACTTATATATATATAGAGTTAATATTAATTTCATGCATACATACCAAAATTAGATCAAGTCTTTAATCCTTAATTTAGTTACTCCCACTTTTTTATTTAAATTAATAAATCTCTATGTTGACTTAAAAGATCTTACTTTAAAATTTTCTAGTGGGTTAAGATCCCATTTAACTTATTTCAACTCGAGATAATCTAACAATCAAATAAAAAAAAAATTAGGTAGATAACATAACTTATCAATTACATCACATGTGACTCTTATATCAATTAAATGACAACTCCTTGTCTAATCAAATCACATATGATGCACCTAACTATTGTCTCTAAATTTATGTGATCATGAGATAATTCATCAAAATCACATAAATATAGTTAATTAGGACCCATTAACTATAATATCAAACATATTCAAGTTAAGGAGGCTTTTGGCTAACCTGACAAAACTTCTTCCAACAAAACTCTAGTTTTATTCTATAATAATAAAAGCCAACAGACCATATACTTAATATGTGAGTTGTGGGATTTAGTTAATTATAGTTATCTAATGCATAAGCATCATAATTGTAATATATATTGCATTTATAGCATACAGTCTTTGTATGATATTTTAATATGCATGATTATAGGCTCTACTATGTTATCTTCCTCAAGCTATTTTGGAAGTTAAATAGTCAAATCCTAAAGGATTTCAAATTAGTCTTCCAAAGCCCTTTTTGTAATTAAATTAAATGTAAAGAAAACTAAGGAAAATAGCATAAAGTAGAAAAGAATAAGGTCTTATGACAATTATATCTTTTCTTTTTTTTTCCCTTCCTTTTTGGAAAGTCTAGGTTAGCTTTTAGCTCTATCTCAGCCAACATCTTACTCTCGAGGGAGTGGAGCAAACTACTTATTGTTGTGTTACCTTAACCCAAGGAAGGACATTAAGTAAAGAGCATTATTTTGAAGGATGGAAAGCAAGGTTGACAAGCCACTTCAAGGAGGAAATTGGACTAGATTGCTTAATGGACATTTTACATGACATAAAAAATTTTACTCGAGGTCCTTTACTAATAGAGGTTGTTTAATCTCCCTAGTAATGAAGGAAAAGGGTGGGGGTTTTTTCGTAGTAATGGTGGGTCTCATAAGATGTATGTCAATTGTTGAAAACATGGTTGGCTACATACAAGTATAGCCAAATTAAGATGAGACAAGATGGACAAGCAAAGACTACAATGTAACTACCATAGAAAATGGGAGAAAACCCACTTGCTTTAGCTAACATAGAAAGATACATATAAAGCAAGGATTGATTCAAAGTGTCTAGGTATCGAGAGTCTTTGCAATTTCATTGCTTCATCAAATGTCTAAGATTATCTTTAGTAAGCGATATGGAATTTGATTACATGCTAATTCTTTTGTCCCTTCAACTACGAACACAAAGAAATCATAACCAAAAGTCTTTACTTCCCTTACTCTTTTGCGCCTCATCATTTTTATTTTTATTTGCTAAAGCATCATTTTCATTATTAAGAACTTATTTTTATTTTGGAATGTTAGAAACTAAGATGAATTTATTTTCATCAAAAATAACATTTATCAAATTAATGATTATTTTAGTAGATATTAAGATGTTAAGCTCTTTGACTATTAATTGATAAGTCTTATTGTTGTGAACATATCCTAAAATGATGGACTCAACTCCCCTTTGAGCCAACTTTTTCAATTTTCATTGAGGAAACCTAACAATTGCTTTACAAAACCAAATTCTTAAATAACAAGGTTAGGCTTTCTTTTATTCAAGAACTTATATGGGGATGTTTTGTTACTTTTTGTGGGATCTAAATTTTAAATATGGAATGATGTAAGTTATGCCTCACCCCAAAATCCCTAATTGAAGCTAGAATTTGATTACATGACATTGATCATTTCTATTGACATGCATTTTTTGTATTTACAACACCATTTTGTTATAAAGTGTAAGGAATAGTAGTTTCATGAAGAATTCTCATATACTTAAAAAATCATATCATAATATTTTGCTCCCTTCTTAAATAGCAAGTATTTGATGAAAATTTTCATTTTGCAATTTAATTTTAGTTTTATACAAATAGAATCTTTCATAAGATTTATTTTTAGTATGCATTAATTAAACATAGCAATAGTTTGAGTATTTATCAATGAATATCACAAATATGTCCTTCCTCCTAGTATTAGTGTGTTGTGCAACACATAAATCACTATAAATTAACATTAACATGTGTAAAGATCTTCAACTACTTGGAAATAGAATTGTAATTATTTTTGTTAGCTTACAAGTTATGCATTTGTTTTTAGATTTATCAAAGTATGGCAACAAGTTCAATTTAACCATATCATGCAATCTTTGGAAGTTTATATGTCTTAACCTATTATTCCATACAACAAAATGCTTAGCAATATAAGCATAAACATTAACATTATTATTAGCAATAACAACAAGTTTGAACATGCCATTACAAAAATAACCATTTCTCATAAACACACTTCATTCGGTAGGTTAAAGTTTTTAGTCTTAAATACTATGTAATATCATATTTGAATCTAAGTTTGTTTAAGAGATTATGTAATATCATATTTTTCTTAACTTTAAGAACATAAAATATATTTGTAAAATTGATAACTCTTTTACAAGTGAATTGCATTTTTACCTCCCTAATTCTTATGACAAAAACTATATTGGAATTTCACATGTACATAATAATACCATCATTTATTGGTTTCATAGCTTTAAAGTAACTTTTGTTCTCATAAACATGTTGGGCAACATTAGAATCAATCTATTAAGTAACATCATCCTCAAATGAATTGATCTTTCTGATCATAGGAATCATTTTTTCATTTGTTACTCTTAAGGGGAACTGTTTCTTTTCCCCTTTTTTTTTTTCTTTTCAAGATGACACTCATATTTGTTGTGCCCTTTTTTGTAAAAAAAAAATGACATTTGCCCTTTTTATATTTGCCTTTTGTTGTTCTTTTGTTATTATTAGATTAATTCTTTCTTTTGTTAATGGACTCACTTGATTGTGTTTTCTTAATCACATACAACTTTAAAACATGAGAGTCATGCTTATTTTTTCCACCTTGTATGCAAAACTCTTTAACTACATGAAGATGGTTGGCAAGAATTTCAAGGGATATATTCTTTTTCTTATATTTTAGGCTTCTCTTGAAAATATTTCAAAAAAGTGGCAATTTATCAATACTAGAATTCACAATCACAATTTCACCTAGACATTTTGTATTATGAAAAATGATTTAGAATCTTTTAACCAACAAATTATGCTATTGTTGGCCTACCATTAGTCATCTTAAAATTATTAAATTTTGATACCAAAAATTTCCTACTAGTTACATCCTTTTGTATTCACTTCATATCCAATTTTTCCCACAACTAGTCACCAAAGCCATCATTGACAACAAGTGGCTACTACCATTAGCTGCCACCTCCTCTTTCCTTTCATTCCCTCCTCTTTCAAATCATCCAAGTACATGTAAAACATTCAAAAAAAAAAAGAAAATTAATAAAACATAAAAAGAGTAATAAGGTCAAACAATTCACAAAAAAAATAAAATATTAACTTAATCAAACCCTATTAATTTAAACTAGCTAACTCCCTTCCACGCCCTCTTATCTGAACTTGTAACCCATGAACTTGAGTTGGAATTAATACTTTAAGCCTTCTCAAAATTGCAAACATGACTCAAACTAAACACACTCCGAAAAAAATCAAACATGAAATTCCTCACCAAGCACCACATTACTAGTACCATTCTTTATATAGGTCAAGCCTATATACAAATCGAAAAAAATCTCTAGTAACAATGGCATGTTTTTTCAAACTCTTATCAAAGCCAACAAGAACTTAGTCTTTCAAATCTTTTCTTTCATTTTTTGGTTCCAAACATTAAAACTCCAAAAAAGAGTGAAACCAAAAATTTCTTTAAGAAAACTAAAAGTAACAATAAAAGCTAAGATTTTTTTTTTTTGAAACAAAAAAAAAGGAGATTAATGCCTCCTTTATTCATTAGAGTAGATCCAAACCCTAGGCTTTTTTTTCTTCTCTCCTTTCCTTTGAAGACTAGAACAAGAAAGATAATAATTAAAAAAAAAAAAAAAACTACTTCCAAAAAAATATAACCCACTCATTCCCTTATTTATTTTTTCAAAAATAATCAAGGAATATAAAAATTAAAAAGATAATAAAAATTAATAAAAAATAGGAATAAATAGGAGTCCATGGCCTTCTTTGCTTTTAATGCCTTGTCCAAGATTAGATCTTGCCTTCAAGGCTTAAAATTAGACCATAAGCTCTTGAATTCAACACAAAAATGCCCTTCTTCTCCTTGGAACCTATAGAGAAAAATGAATTAGGGCTAACTTCTTGCTTTATCACACAATGGAAAAGGAAATACTTTAAGCCTAATAATATCATTACTCACACCATTATACTTAAAAGTATCACAAATTTTAACTTAGCAATATCAGAATTGGGATCATCATTAGGTAAACCATTAATGGAACACTCATTTAGATCATTTAATTGATAAGCAGCTTGATCTTAAAGGAGTTAGATATGATTTCTAGCCTAGTAAGGCATGATGTCAACCTTTCTAAAGATGGTTTAGCATATGAATTGAGGGCTCTTCATTTTTTTTGTACCTCCTTTTCTTGTGCCATAATGTTCTTCTCTTTTGGAGTCAAAAATTTTCTAATTGTTCTCTTTATCTTATAGTCAAAAGTAGCAAGTTCTCACCACTAGTATGGGTCATGCATTACCATGCCTATAAACCAAGAATTAAAACCAAGTAAACTAAAAATAAATGGAATAACCAAGCTACAAAAGTAGACCAAATAAAAACTATGAAAACTAAAGCAAATAATTAACACTACAAATTAATGATTTAATCCAAAGCCAGATTGTTAGTGTTCAAAATGTAGATGACTAGTCCCTAGCAACAATGCTAAAAGCATGATTTGTGAATTATGCACTACATTTAGGCTAATATACCTAATTGATTATGCAATATAGGATGAATAGATTATCATTCACATGAAGACTATTTGATACTATTAAGACAATTTTAATCTAACCCAAGTTGAATTAACTACATAAATTATTTTCAATTTCCAAGTGCAAAGAAACTATAGATATTCAGACACTAGGGTTTAAATTGCATTCAATCCAAGTTATGCAATAAATTAAATAATTCAATATAAGAGCAAAAACAAAAATTAAGATTTATTAAAAATTATTACATGTGATGGAAAATTTTTCCTAATTAATTAACTACTTTTCTTAAGTCAAGTTAATCCCTTCATTGTCTATTAAATTAATCAAGAATTTATGTTATTTTAAACAAGAAAACAAGTATAAAGTTTTATGAAATCTTAAATATAAGAAAGGGGACTCCTAACCATTTTCTCTTCTTCAATTACCACATTTGATCCTAATTATCTATTGATCTCATTGTCTAACATATGGTTAGTATTACAATTGATCTGATTCATATAACTCTTTCTCAAGTTTATTTATGGATCATAAGAGCATGCAAAAGGTAGTCAAACTCTTAAAGCATCAAGTTTGATAATATAACAAAAAAAAGGAGGTCTTGAATTAAAATAATAATTAATCACATAAACTAAAGATCAAATTACATATAAACCTTACCTTAAAATAATTTAGCAAGTTATAATTTAGTTCAACAAATCCATTAAGTTTAAAAAAGAAACCCATTGGGCATCAAGGAATAAGTAATAAAAATCAAACAAAACTTAGTCTTTGAGGATTAAAACTCAAAGTCAAATCTATTTCCCTTCTTTCTCCAAACTTATGGATTACTATTTTCACTTTCCTTCTCCTTTTAGTCTCTTCTTTTCATCCCTTTCTCTCCTTTATCTTTCTATTGATTTTATGTCTCCTCTTATATTTTGATAAGTTTAGAATTCCTATGTCCATTTAACCTCTAAAAAAATTTATGGCCCATAACTTCTAACTAAAGTTTCTATATTTAGAAACCAAATTAGAGTTCTACATTAACTAAAAAATTGTAGCCTTATTTCTTTTATTTTCTTGATCATAATAATAATTCAATTTGAACTTCTCTAATGAAAGTTATGCCTAAAATACAAAATAGTACTCAAATCAATAATGGCATATAATCATGATTGGATTTGGTTTTTGAATAAAGGTAGGACTCCTCTTCAAAAACAACTCCAAATCAAATCAATAATATTGTCAATGATTTTTTTATTTACTTCTTACTCTTCCATCAATATTTCTTTCATTTGATGACACATTCATTTGAAATATTCACATAACTCCTCTCTTACAAGAAAAAAAATAAAAATAAAAGTATGTAAAATATGCATAAAATAAAACATAAGTGCAAGTAATCACACAAACTTAAGAGCAAAATTAGATGAAAATATATATCAAATTAAACCCTATTACCTTCTCCTTTTTCCTTTTTTCTTAGCTTTCTTCTTCTCTTTTTTCTAATCCTTTCTCTCTTTTATGATTTTCCTTTACACCCCTCCTTTTATATTAGGATAACTCCTTTTCTTTTGGTGTTATATCCTTAGTCAATATTAAAAAATTCATTGACTCATATGATGTAGCTAAAATTTTTTTTATGTAGAATGTGAATTAGGTTTGAGTCAAATGAAGAGTTTTACCCTATCTCTTATCTTTCTTTTACCATAAGAATCAACTAATTTGGAAGTTTTGAGCAAAAGTTATGCCGACAAACTAAATACTACTTAGTCAATTATGAGACAAAATATTGATTAATCTTTGTTTCTTATTAAGGATAGGATTTCTTTCTTCAAATTTCTAAATGTGATGACATGTTCCAAAATTTCAATAGATCTTATTTTCTGATATACCAAACAAAATGAAGGAAAAGTTATTAGGCTAAAGAAAAAGAAAATGAAGAGAAGCTCTCGTTATCAATAGAAGAATCGAACTTGCTAGCTAGCATTAACAAGAAAGTCAACATCATTAGAGATAGTCTTCTAATGACAGAGCTCCCTTCATAACCAATTAACACCATTAAGTTGACTAGTGGCACTGAAGATGGTGAGCATAAGGCTTCACATCATGATATGGTTCTATCTTAAGTTAAGGACCAATAGTGTTCCATGATCCATAACTGAGGGACCAACCAAGTCCTATGTTTTTTGATAAAATACAACTTTGTAACTATCCAAGCTTGGTGCCTTGAAAGGCCCCATGTCAAACAAAGTCTTTTTCACATTTCACTATTAAAAGGCCATGTAAGAGTAAACAATATCTGAAGTAGATAAATCAGGAAAGCAACTAGGAAATGGAAAGTATCCAAAATCATGCCCTCCTTCAAAAATAATTGTTTAAAATGATTACAAGCTAAAGCTACAACAATACACTATTCCAAATCCATCCCTCTATGTCATCTCCTAAGGCTTCAATTTTATTACATTTTCGTTGGACCATAGTGTTTGCTTAAAAGTATTAAGTATTCTAGTCACCATCTAAAATCCACTAGGTTGAGTATTTTTAGAACTAGAATATCTCCTTTTAAGCTAAAATCACTTCCAATTCATTTTATAGATGACACTCCAAGGGCATAAGACCCATTGACAGGCAATTTTCCATAACTAGTTGGCTACCCTTGAGTCACACTAAAAGGTGTTTCCTCCATGAAAAGACATTACCAAAAAAAATTTTTATTCCATTCCACTAAAATAGAAGAGAGTTTTGAAAATGCAAGAAGGATAGCCACTTATTAATTCCATAAGTGTCATAAGGGCATAAGAAAATCCTCAAGAAGAAGTTATGTTGCCTAAAATTGAAAATTCTAGTCCTACTTATGCATTTGTTGAATCCCATTTAACCATACCAATAAAGGAAAATGCTTAAGCTAACATGTTGCTCCTATTGACTTTTGATCTATTTCAACACTCCTCCATAACCTAACTCAAATGCATCTATTTCAACAATCTTAGGTAGGTTAGGGTTAGCTATATATAGGCAAGGTAACTCTTTAACTTGATTTCTAATTTCCCTTACTATGGCTGTATGTTCCTTAGTCTAAGGTTAGGAAAACTTTTGTTTGGATAACCTGTCATAAAGAGTCTTACAGACAAGGTTAAGTTGGAGATAGAAATCAAAGATATAATTCAAACATCCTAGGAAATGTTGGATTTAAGTTTTATCTAAGATTTCATCATGGAAGTTATTAGCAAAGGTTAAGGCTTTATAGTAAGGAGTAATCATACCTTGTTGGATGAAATGTCCTAAGAGCCTTACCTTAGTTTGGAAGAGATCAAGCTTTGACTTGGAAATGACTAGGCCAATTTTTTTGTTGGCATGAATGAAACTTCATATATGCCTAAAATATTGATCTAGATTTTCAGAGAAAACTAGAACATCATCAATATAAACAATGATGAAATGCATGTAAGGCAAGTAAATTTCATTCATAATCCTTTGGAATTCAAAGGGAACATTTTTTAGGTTGAATGGCATTACATTCCATTCATACTATCCAAATGGAACAATAAAAGTTGTTTTATAAAGGTCATTTTCATGAATCTAGATTTGTCAGAATCTCGACTTTATGTCAAATTTTGAAAAGATTTAGGCTCTTAATAGCCTTTGTAATAGATCCCTTTAATTTTGAATTGGATATTGGATCCATTCCAACACATTGTTTAGAGGTTTATAGTTGATTACTAATCATGGAATGCCACGTTCTAGCTTTACATTTTTGTTGACGTAGAAAGTGGCAAAACTCCGTAGTGATTGGACTAGACGAATGATGCCTTTTTGTAAAAGGTCATCAATTTCTTGTTTACAATGCTTGACCAACTCAGAGTTCATCTGAATATGTCTAGCTTTAGTTGGAATGTTCCTTTCATCAAAATTTTTTACATAAGTTAAAGTAATCATATATTGTTGATGAAACCAAAAGGCATTATAAACATCTTAATAAATTGATGATTCAATTTGGGTTTTTAAAATTTGAATTTTTTATTGAACAATAGAAGAAGAAAGTTGTTGTTCAAGTTGTTTGAAAGATACTTTAGATTTTAATGATTGAAGATGAGATTGTTTTGTTTGAAATAAAAGATTAATTTTTACTGATTTTTGAAAAGACAAAATTTTAAGAATATTTAAATTTCTAGTTTAAGGTTCTTGAATGAAATGAAAGGTAATAGGTTAACCAAGAACAGTAACATGGATTCCTTGGTTAGTTACTTGAAAAGGGTTAATTAAATTTAAGAAAGGGTTTCTAAGGATTACCTTCTATTTGAGGATCCTGATAAGGACAAAGGAAGTTTGAATTGAAATTCCTTGTTGGCAAACCTATATCTCAGGGAGTTTGTAGTTAACGTGTAGTTAGAGGTTGCTTGATGACTTTAATCCTTCTATAGTTTTCTTAAAGAACTTTGTTGGGACAAGTCCTTCTTGAATACAATTTAGATTAGCACAAGTATCCAAAAGAGCTATGGTCTCCAAAGAAAATTGGTTAGCAATTTTTAATTGGATTTTAACAAGTCATTTTTGGGTAGTGATTTCTATTTAAAAAAAAAATTAATGCTTTCCAAATTTTCAACATTTGCTTAGGGTGCATTGGAGGACTTGGGTTGGTCCAAATTTTTGGTAGTTTGTGGGTTAACTAAGTCTAATAGGGTCATTAGCATTTGATGGTCTTTTAGACTATTGGGTTTTGAGTTCATGGATTTCATGTTTGATCTAGTTTATTTCTTGTTTCAAGTCTGTTAAAGTAACAAGCTTGGTTTTGGGCTGGTCAAATCATTTTAGGACATCCTTGAGATTATAAGGAGCCTAGATACATTGTAGCAAGGTGTTTGGGTTTGAAGAAGAAAACGGGCTTTCAAGAAGCTTCTGCAGAAACTAGGCCTTTGCATTATCATTACCCAACAAGTCAAGTATTTCTAAAATTTGTTCTTGATTGCACATCATGACACTTACCTCTTTTTCTTCAGATCCAGTTTCTGTTTTAGAAGATGAAGTTCTAAGTTCATCAATTTGGAGTCCAACTTCATTCTTGAAAGATAGTTCTGGGGTGCTATCTTTTGAAGTTTCAATCAATAAGGCTTGGACTTGGGCTTGGACATTTTCTACTAGATCAAGTGTTTGGAGTTTTGTGTTTAGTTTGTAGTAATGGGCTAAATGACCTAGTTTGCCACATCTGTGATAGGTGTACTTAGTCATTTAGGCTTGTATTGGTTTAAATTTCTTGGGTTTACTTTTTGACTTACGCTCAAAAGTTTGTTTGAACTGTTTAGATTTGGATTTTTTATAATATAGGTTTGCATTTTCTCTTAGCTTTTTCCTTTTCGTAGAGGTTATCATCAAATTGGGCATAGAAAGATCCAAGTTCCTTCCGAGTCTACTTTTGCTCCCTTTTGACTTGTCTTTGAAGTTTGATATCTGCACAATTTTGCAATCCTTCTTTCCAGACAAAACTGATTAGTTCACTATAGGCAAGTTGATAATAAGGTATTTGACCATTGTACTAAGTTTGCAGTTTGGATCTTACCTTGTCACCAAATAGCTTGGGTAAGCCAACCAGAAATTTTTCTCTCTAGAAGACTTGGTTTGCAACTTCCCGCTACATGACATGAGTTAGAATCATATCTTTGTACCACCAGAAATTGTGCAAATATTTGCATTTGAGATTGGATAAGAGCTCTGTAGTCTTATCCCTTAGGTAAGAAGGATCAACTATAAAATGTTTGGTGATGGCGAAAATGAGACTTGCCACCACATTAGGAATAGTCTTGTTGTTCTCATTAAGAAGAGGTTAACCATGAATATCTTTCTTGATGGCATGGAAAATTGTGGTGTGGTTAGTGATAGTGAGAATATGATCCCACTAGCCTTTATGTTGGCCAAATTATCCTGCAATGAGAATTTCAGCAATGGTGTTGTTCCCACAGCCTTGTATGGGTTGTAATTGTTGTCAACTAGGTTTACATGTGCAAGAAAGTAAACCTATATGGAAGGGCGCAAAGGTAAAACCACACGGAAGGGTAAGAACGTAAAATCACCGCGTAAACCCTATTAGGGTTTCATGGAGTAGAGTATATAATGGTCTTGGAAGACAAAGAACAGGGAGTGCGTCGGCAATATTGAGCATTCAGTAAAACTTAGACAACCGACCAACTAAAGAGAATACAAAACCTTACATGGAAGAACACCACCGGCAAGGACGAAGAGAGTAAACAGTGCAGCCGACGGACGAATCGAATGAACAGTAGCGTCATGAACAGTAACCTCATGAACAGTAGTCGTTGTGAACAGTAATCTTGACAGAAGAAGAAGAGAAGCCCGACAGGAGAGAAAACCGGTTACGGCTAGACGGGGCTGAACGGCAGGACGAAGAAAAGCAGACCGGTGGAAGAAGAAACCAGACGGCCATAGAAGAGAGAGATACCAACGGCAACAAAGAACAACCGTCGAGAGAGAAAGAGGAGACAACCGGAACAGAGGAGATCCGGCGACAACAGAAAGAGATCCGGCAACGACAGAAGAGATCCGGCGACAACAGAAGGAGATCTGGCGACAACAGAAGGAGATCCGGCTGGGATGGTGACAGATCCAGCTAGGACAGAGGAGATCCAGCGACAACAGAAGGAGTTCCGACTGGGACAGAGGAGATCTAGCGACAGCAGAAGGAGATCCGGCTGGGACAGAGGAGATCCAGCGACGGCGTGAGAGAGAGCCGGCTGGGATGGTGAGAGATCCGGCAGAAGGAGATCTGGTCGACGGTGAGAGATTCGGCAGAACTGGGATCCGGTCGACGGTGACAAATCCGGCAGACGGTGAGACAAATCCGGCAGGAAGAGAGAGAAATCCGGCGGTAAGAGAGAGAAATCCGGTTGGACAGCAAGAGAGAGAGAAACAGACAGACGAGCCGTGGAACAATGAGATCGTGAGACAAGGAGACGGGTGAGACAGTAAAACGGTGAAAGCAGGAATTGTGTGAGACAACGTAGAGAAGGAATTCGGCGAAGCATTGAACTCAACGTATTTTCAGACTTTTTCAAGAGAGGTTAGAGAGCGTTGCGGTGAACTTCTAAGCGGCAGTGGAGCAGCCTTTCAATTCAACAGAGGCAAGACAAGTTAGAAGAAGGGTAGACACAGTAAGTGACACTCTTTGTATTGTGCTTGCTTAGTATTTGCAATAGTAAAAGGAGTAGAGAATTAAGACATCCATTGTAACTAGAATTCTCAAGTATAGTGGATGGTCTTGGTAAGGGAGAGTCCCTACTACCGTGAATGTACGTCACCTTGACGGAACCACGTAAATCTTGTGTATCCTTAATTTGTTTTATATTTTGTGTTTTGAATTAAGTTGTGAACGCAGCTAAAGTATCAGCCAACCCATAACCTAACGAAGACCTAAACAAGAACATTCGTATTGTCTGCTAGGCAAGGTGTCTGAAAGGTGACTTTGGGGACTATTGTGATTAGTAGGTAGCAATAGATCTACCTTAGTCGAGTCTGAGAAAGAGGTTGCTTTTAAGAAGAGGTTGAAATTGTTCACTTACCTGCGAATTATGAATTGTGGTGATACTGATTCACCCCTCTCTCAGTATCATAAACTAGTAGATCTTAGGGAGAAGTCAGGAACTTCAATTGGTATCAGAGCCTTGGTTCACCAGTTTGAAGCTTAACAGCTTGGTGTACTACTTTGAAGGGATCTAGAAATTTGACTTATTCAACATACTGAGAAATGGAAGCCGGTACCAGCACTAGCACCACTTACAGCAAGAAGGTTCCAATCGTCAACGGAACCAACTATCCTATGTGGAGAGCAAGAATGCAAGTGGTATTTGCAACCATGGGCATGAACGTGGTGAAATGCGTACAGGAGGGTTTTGTGGCTCCGGAAGAAGGTAAAGACCCAACCCCAGAGGAGTTAAAGCAGTTCGAGATAAATGGGAAGGCCTCAAATGTCATCATTTCAGCATTGACAGATGCTGAGTATGCTAAAGTTATGGACTGCAAATCTGCCAAGGAGATATGGGTTAGATTGCAGAAAGTCTATGAAGGTGATGGCAGAATAAAGGAGGCAAAGCTTCAAGTGTTCAAGGAGAGATATGAATCTCTCAGAATGCAGAAGAATGAGACAGTTCAAGAGTTCTTCACCAGGGTTATTGACACTGTAAATGACTTGAGAAATCATGGGAAGAACAAGAAGGACTCATTGATTGTGAAGAAAATTCTGAGAATTCTGCCTGAGAGGTTTGCATCAAAGGTGGCAGCCATAGAGGAGAGTAGAGATCTCAACTTTATGTCTCTGCATGATCTTCAGTGCAATCTCATTGCATATGAGATGAGAATAAAGTCGACTGAGAGCTCCTCAACATCAAGGGTATCAAAGGAGGCAACTTTCAAAGCTATGAAACACTTGAAGATAAAAGAAAAAGAAGAATCATCTAGTGAGGATAATGATGATGATGAGGGAGAAAGTGAAGGTGAAGTATTGGCTTACTTCACAAGGAAACTCAAAAAGGGGTCTAAGAAGGGAAAAAGGACAGTTGTCCTTGAGATATTATCGATGTGGGCAGACTGGACACTTTGCTTCTCAGTACAAAGTGAAACTTGATGATGAAGATGAGGATGGTGACGATGAGTAGAATTCAAGATGGAAAAGATCATCATTCAAATCAAAGAAGTCCAATAAGAAGATTGCCAACCCACAGAGGAAGACGAGAGGCTCATTCAAGAGTTATGTGAGTCTGACAAAAGAAGCTGATGAGGAGGAAGATGAAGACTTCTTAGATGAGTATGTCTTTATGGCATCAGCACAAAGTGGTAGCTCAACCTCTGAAGAGGAAGAGGAAGTTGATGAAGAAGAGCCAGATCTTGAAGCTGAGTTGGAAGCAGCTTCAAAGGAGATAATCAGAAGGGACAGAACCATAAGAAGGTTAGAGGCCCATATAAAACAAGTTGAAGCAAAGTCTGAGGAAGCTGAAAGTCAAAACGGTGAAATAAGGGCTGGGCATATTGATTTGAAGAGAAGATTTGAAGAACAGATCAAAATATGTGAAGACCTTACAGTAGAGCTTGGCTTAAGGGTCTCAAAAATTGAAGAAATGGAGAAAGAGTTACTAAGACTTCAGCAACAACTCAAAAGCAGCAAAGAGAATTTGCAGAAGCTTGAAATGATGGGAGAAACAAGTTCTGGAAAAGGAGAGAAGAATGTAGAGAAAGTGCAGCAATCTGAGGCTGCATTAGCTAAAGAAAATGAAAATGTGCCACAGAAGTTGAAAGAGAAGGTTGTGACTCAGAAGAAGATAGCTGAGAATAAAAAAGATTCGAAGAAGCAACCTAGGGTGGCAAACAAGAAGGATGAAAAGAAAGTCAGCTAGTAGAGGGCTACGGTTGAACAGAAGAAGGAGAAGAAGGTGACTGAAATGAAAGTCACACAAGTAAAGAAGCCAGCTACTTTGCCTACACAGCAAGTGATGAACAGAAGAAGACAAGCTGTGATTAGACCCAAGAAGAGGCAGTTTCAAGGTCATTGCCTTTATTATGGAGTTTGGGGTCATAAGGCGAGTAACTGTTGGTGGAGAAGGCCAGTATATGTCTCCAACTTGAGAAGGTGCGATGCTGCATATAGGGGGAGACAATATAGAATTCAGAAAAGAACACCTGTCGTGAGTTCTTACACATACTATAAAAGGCAAGGACCGCTGACAAGGATTGTTGGTGGAAGCCCAAACCAGTGGTTTCAAAGAATAAGTTTGCTATATTGGCAGACTTGGAACAGTGTGAAAGATGTGGGCAGGATGACCATAATGCCAAGAGATGCATGACACTTCTCCCTGAGCAAGAGAAGGCACTCAATGGCACAGTGAAAACAAGCGGTGCAGTCAAAGCTGAGAAAAAGGAGAAAGCTATCTTCCAATCAGTTCAAAAGAAGGAATATAAAGCTAAAAGGGAGGTAGCTAATATAGCTGAAATTGCACTCAAAGCTGACTGCAAGGATAAGTAGTGGATCCTTGATAGTGGATGCACTTCGCACATGACGGGAGACAAGAGTAAATTATCAAAGCTAAACAAATCAAGAGAAGGCAGAGTCAAGTTTGGCAATGATGATTCACTCAACAACAATGGTTAGGGTTCAATAAAGATTGGAAGAGGAAAGCTGAAAGAGGTTCTGCACGTTGAAGGACTCAGATATAATTTAGCATCTGTCAGTCAGTTATGCAACGAAGACCATAAGGTAATATTCACAAAAACAGGTTGCCAGGTAAAGAGTAAAGAAGGCAATACTGTTGCAGCCGGGAAGAGAATAGTTGGAAATTTATATGTGATTGATGAAGACAAGACAAGCAGCTGTTTACTCACCAAAGAAGAAGAAAATCAACTCTGGCATAGGAGGCTGGGACACTTATCACAGAAGAATATGAGGAAGTTGACCACTACTCATGCAATCAGAGATATTCCCGACCTCAAGAGAGAGAGAGAGTATGTTTGCTCAGCATGCTCTAAAGGAAAACATGTCAGAAAGTAGTATAAGACCAAAGAGTTCAGTTCTGAAGCAGTGCTTAACATTGTGCATACTGATTTGTGTGGGCCGATGAGAACAAAAGGGTTGAATGGTGAGAGGTACTTCGTCTTGTTTGTCAATGATTATTCCAGAAGGACCTGCATCATGCACCTCAAACACAAGTCAGAAGTTTTGAAATGCTTCAAGAGATACAGAAGATTGGCTGAAAATGAGAGTGGAAAGAAGATCAAAGTATTGAGGTCAGATCAAGGCACTGAATTCACAAATTGAGCTTTTGAAGATTACCTTGAGAAGTATGGAATTCACCATCAGATGGCAGCAGCAAGAACACCTCAACAGAACGGGGTGGTAGAGAGGAAGAATAGAGCTGTGGTTGAAATGGCAAGAACTCTACTACTGGAATCTAAGCTTCACACAAGATTTTGGACAGAAGCAACATTTACAGTCGTGCACCTACTGAACAGAGTTTTACTAAGGCCCAATACTGATAAGACTCCATATGAGCTATGGAGTGGGAAGAAGACAACAGCCAAGTATCTCAGAGTCTTTGGCAGCCCATGTTTTGTGAAGAACATGGAGCAAAACTTGGGAAAATTCAACGCTAGGTCTGATGAAGGCATCTTTGTGGGATACTCAGTAAAGACAAAAGGTTACAAAGTTTTCCTACATAAGCTAGGAAAAGTAATCACTACCAGTGATGTGAGAATAGATGAGAACTGGAAAACAATGTAGAATGGAGAAGCTGAGGACAATGAAGAAGATGACTTTAATGTAGATGAAGAATCAGACCAACCTAAAGAAAAGGAACAAGAAGCAAGTTTAGACTCAGAGAAGAGTGAGTCTGAAGATGAAGAAAGAGATCCTCTTGCAACTAAGACGGTGCAAGGAAGAAAGACAAAGAAAACATGGACCAGTGCTCATCAAGGAGATCAGATCATAGGTGACCCATCAACAGGAGTTACAACAAGAAGAAGAATGGTGGGAGCTACTGCTTTGCTCTCAAAAGTTGAACCTAAATCCGTTGAAGAGGCTATTCAAGACCAAGCCTAAGTCAAAGCTATCAATGAGGAGCTGGATCAAATTGAGAAGAATGATACATGGGAGCTGGTTCCAAGACCCACTAATAAGAATGTCATAGGAACAAAGTGGGTGTTTAAGAATAAACACAATGAAGATGGCAAGGTGGTAAGGAACAAGGCCAAGCTGGTTTGCAAAGGCTACACTCAGATAAAAGGGGTAGATGTTGATGAAACTTTTGCACCAGTAGCAAGGTTAGAAACTATCAGAATGTTCTTAGCTTTAGCAGTACACAAGAGGTATAAAGTCTATCAGATGGATGTGAAATCTGCCTTTCTGAATGGGCTCCTGAAAGAAGAAGTGTATATTGAACAACCCGATGGAGTACAAATCAGTGAGGATGAGACACAAGTGTGTAAGCTGAAGAAAGCCTTGTATGGTCTTAAGCAAGCTCCATGAGCATGGTACAGTAGGCTGGATGCGTACTTAAGAAGGTTGAACTTCAGAAGAGGAATGGTTGATAATAACCTATATGTGTTCAATTTAGAGAAAGGCCAGCTGATAACCATAGTATATGTAGATGACATCATCTTTGGAGGGGATCACTCTGAACTATGCCAAGATTTTGCACAGAAGATGAGTGAGGAATTTGAGATGTCATTGATTGGAGAAATGACGTACTTTTTTGGATTACAGATAAAGTAGTGTGAAGAAGGTATCTTTATTTCTCCGACGAAATATGCCAAAGAGATGCTGAAAAGGTTTGGTATGGAAGATAGCAGATCTGTCAGTACCCCTATGATAGTGGGCTGCAAGTTAACAAAAGATCAGGAGGGAAGGAGTACAAGCCCTACAGAGTACAGGAAGATGATAGAGAGCCTTCTGTACCTTACGGCATCAAGGCCTAATCTTATGCAAGCTGTGTGTACTGCCAGCAGATTCCAAGCTAATCCTAAAGAGTCTCATGTGTTGGCAGTGAAAAAAATCCTAAGGTACCTTAAAGGAACACTGGAAATGGGTTTGTGGTATCCAACCATGGATTCTGTTAAACTACAAGCATACACTGATGCAGACTGGGCAGGACGTATAGATGATAGAAAATCAACCAGCGGCTGCAGCTTCTACTTGGGTTCAAAGTGTGTTGCATGGTTAAGTAGAAAGCAAAACAGTGTTGCTTTGAGCACAGCTGAGGCTGAGTATATGGCTGCTTGTGCAGCATGTACACAGGTGATATGGATGCTAAGACAATTGGCAGACTTAGGTGTTGAAATGAAATTACCAGTGAGTATACTTTGTGATAATCAAAGTGCTATTGATCTCAGCAAGAATCCGGTTCAACATTCAAGAAGCAAGCATATTGACATCCGGTATCACTTCATCAAAGATCAAGTGGAACAGGGTACAATTCAGTTGGAGTATGTTGGCACTAGAGATCAAATTTCAGATATTCTAACTAAACCTCTGTCCACAGAACTATTTGAAAAGCACAAATGGAGTCTATCTGTGCAAATGCCTCCTTAAGCCTGAAGTTCAGGTAAATCCTCCATCTTCACTTTGCGAGTTTTTCAAATTTGTAATTGATTGGCAAAGGGGGAGAGAAGCAACAGTGCTGGGGGAGCTGTTAAGAAAGGGGAGTGCATATTTAGGGGGAGTTGAAACTGCTGTATAGTAGCTTTTATTATAAGTGTTGCCAACAATTACAAAGGGGGAGATTGTTATTCCCACAACCTTGTATGGGTTATAATTGTTGTCAACTAGGTTTACGTGTGCAAGAAAGTAAACCTATATGGAAGGGCAAAAAGGTAAAACCACACGGAAGGGTAAGAACGTAAAATCGCCGCGTAAACCCTATTAGGGTTTCATGGAGTAGAGTATATAATGGTCTTGGAAGACAAAGAACAGGGAGTGCGTTGGCAATATTGAGCATTCAGCAAAATATAGACAACCGACCAACTAAAGAGAATACAAAACCCTACATGGAAGAACACCACCGGCAAGGACGAAGAGAGTAAACAGTGCAGCCGACGGACGAATCGAGTGAACAGTAGCATCGTGAACAGTAACCTCGTGAACAGTAGCCGTCATGAACAGTAATCTTGACAGAAGAAGAAGAGAAACCCGACGGGAGAGAAAACCGGTTACGGCTAGACGGGGCTGAACGGCAGGACGAAGAAAAGCAGACCGGGCGGAAGAAGAAACCAGACGGCCATAGAAGAGAGAGATACCGACGGCAACAAAGAACAACCGTCGAGAGAGAAAGAGGAGACAACCGGAACAGAGGAGATCCGGCGACAACAGAAGGAGATCCGGCGACGACAGAGGAGATCCGGCGACAACAGAAGGAGATCCGGCAACAGCAGAAGGAGATCCGGCAACAGCAGAAGGAGATCCGGCTGGGACGGTGACAGATCCGGCTAGGACAGAGGAGATCCGGCGACAGCAGAAGGAGATCCGACTGGGACAGAGGAGATCCGGCGACAGCAGAAGGAGATCCGGCTGGGACAGAGGAGATCCGGCGATGGCGTGAGAGAGAGCCAGCTGGGACAGTGAGAGATCCGGCAGAAGGAGATCCGGTCGACGGTGAGAGATCTGGCAGAACTGGGATCCGGTCGATGGTGACAAATCCAGCAGACGGTGAGACAAATCCGGCAGGAAGAGAGAGAAATCCGGCGGTAAGAGAGAGAAATCCGGTTGGACAGCAAGAGAGAGAGAAACGGACAGACGAGCCGTGGAACAGTGAGATTGTGAGACAAGGAGACGGGTGAGACCGTAAAACGGTGAAAGCAAGAATTGTGTGAGATAACGTAGAGAAGGAATTCAGTGAAGCATTGAACTCAACGTATTTTCAGACTTTTTCAAGAGAGGTTAGAGAGCGTTGTGGTGAACTTATAAGCGGCAGTGGAGCAGCCTTGCAATTCAACAGAGGCAAGACAAGTTAGAAGAAGGGTAGACACAGTAAGTGACACTCTTTGTATTGTGCTTACTTAGTATTTGCAATAGTAAAAGGAGTAGAGAATTAAGACATCCATTGTAATTGGAATTCTCAAGTATAGTGGATGGTCTTGGTAAGGGAGAGTCCCTACCACCGTGGATGTATGTCACATTGACGGAACCACGTAAATCTTGTGTGTCCTTAATTTGCTTTATATTATGTGTTTTGAATTGAGTTGTGAACGCAGCTAAAGTATCAGCCAACCCATAACCTAACGAAGACCTAAACAAGAACATCCGTATTGTCTGCTAGGCAAGGTGTCTGAAAGGTGACTTTGGGGACTATTGTGATTAGTAGGTAGCAATAGATCTACCTTAGTCGAGTCTGAGAAAGAGGTTGCTTTTAAGAAGAGGTTGAAATTGTTCACTTACCTGCGAATTGCGAATTGTGGTGATACTGATTCACCCCCCCTCTCAGTATCATAAACTAGTAGATCCTAGGGAGAAGTCAGGAACTTCAAATGGTTTGGTCATATGTGTGGCTATGGGTCTGATAAGCATTAGACACCATGGTCATTTGCTAAAGGATTCAAAATCTGATATTTTGAATATCCATCAATGTTCCATTCATAAATTGAATTGGTATTGTATTTTGCTTAAAGAAAAGTTGGCTTTTCTTCAAAGACAAGGTCTGGTGCAATTGGCCTAGGGTAATACATCCTTGTGGATGGCCTTAAAGGTTTAGCTTTGATATGTTGAATCTTAAGAGATTTTGTATTTGATATCAATATTTGAGATGACATTTTGTTAAATCTAGATCCTTAAAGGGTTTGTATGGCTTTACTTGAGGAGGCATCAGTTTTAGTTTCTTGTAAAGCTTGGAGTTTAAGCATCAAAGCTTGGTGAAATTCATTAAAAGCATTATTTGAAATTTGAAAAGGTTTAAAAACAAGGTTTTAAAACTCTATAGCACTAGTTTCTAATTTTGAAATTTCTTTTTGGACAAAGAAGTTTGAAATAGTGGCATCCATATTGGAAAGTTGGTTGCCAATTTTCTGTAAAATTTTATTTGTATAATTATTTTGTTCAATTAATTTTTGAATATCTTTTGAATAAAAATCTTCATGTTCTCTTTACACCTTAAATGGTGATGCAAGAACATAAGTCCCTTTGTGCTTAAATTGAATTTCACATGGTGGAGGATGAATAGACTCAACTTTTGAGCCATTCATTAACTCCCATTGTTATGATTCAATTTGAGCCTGGATTTCATCTTCCTTTATGAAGGATGTCCAAGGATATTCATATCCCCTTTAAAAGTAGTACTTATCAAACTAGTCAAAAAACAAAACATGTTTTTTATTTTCCTCTAGTCATTCAATCAAAATAATCTTGTTAGACTTCCATACATTTTTCATTTTGAAAATTTTTTAAAAATCATTCACATTTTCCTTTATTCTAATCACCATAAAATTTTTTTCTCAAAACTTCGTTTTGAATTTCAAAACTTCTCAAAACTTCATGGTGTACCTCAAACTCTATTAAACTTGGGATGTTGATGCTCCAAGGGATTCTAGAGATCTTATTTGAGAAGACATGCAAGCAGTTTGTGGTATTTGTCTACATAAATCTATACCTACAAGGTTAAATTGTAAACTCCCTATTCTAGTATGACTAGTAAGGTGTCTTATAGACTGACTTCTTTGCAAATAATTTGCAATTTTTGAATCAAGATCTTCATCCTTACTAGATTTAGATCTATTGCTCATTGAATGTTTAGCAAAAGATATACTAACACTTCTGTTATAGTGTTGTGTTATCCTATTGACATCTGTTGCCACAGGGGGTTTTAGTGTGATAACATTTTCAAGTTTCTAGGTTTTAGGGAAACATACCTCATGCCATTTAATGTACTTGGGTGTTTAAAGGTTGGCTCTTCGCATGTCAATTTGCCATAAAACTATTTCTTCTTTAACATCTTCTTGGTGAATGGCTTTTGCATTGAACGATGATTTCATAACCTTGTATTGGATTTGATACATTAAGCTAATTGGAATCGATCATTCAATGAATTTGTTGCTATGGACTTTGATTTGTAGAGTAAGAATATCAAGTATATTCCTATCATGCAAAGAAAGTGTGAAATCTAGATAACAATTGAAGTAAATTGGACCAAAACTCAAGCTTGATTCTATGATGCCTAAGAGAGAATCATCAAAGTTTAAAAGATGACAATCTCTAACAATAACTAGAATAGAAGCATCTAACCCTTCATAAGATAGAGGTTTGATACCTACCTGGACAAGACCAAGATAGAGGTAACTATAGTGTTTTTGATGATGTTAGATAGAGATAGAGGACAAAAGTCTTACTGTTTCAATAGGGCTAGATAGATGATAGTCACGTTCCTCTATTTCGATGGTGTAATCAATTTTATGGAGAAGATTAAATTAACTAGTTTGGTCGATTTGTTTTTCAATTGGTTTTAGAATCTTCCATATGTCAATAGATTTATCAAAATTTTCAATTAGGAATTCTTCTAGATTGATGACACCTAAGGGAGAAGCCTCAGAGTCATGTTTTGATGTAAAAGGTTGAAAAAGAATAGACATACTTACTAGAACAGAGATAGACCTATAGTTAGAGCTAGTGAAGGTTCTGTGGGGATTTCCCTACCTACGTCTTAGGGCTTGCCAATAGTCTTATTACCTTTCTTAGGACTTATTGCTTGGAACACCCTTATTTGGTTCCTCTCCACTCATGCTTAACCTTCTAGTTCTCACATTTGGTTTCTCTCCTTCTAATAGTTATGTATACCCTCCTTCTCTCCTCAATAACAAAACCTTTGGCTTTAATACCACTTTCAACATAGGATTAGGATATGAGTGCAAGAGTGAAAAATTTTGATAAAATTTATAGTACATGACACTGTTAAACCAGTGGGCGTTCTAGAGCAAACTCCTTAAGAATAGTTACTGCTTTCCAACTCATATACTATAGTTTGAAAAATTGTTTAAATGCAAATACAGAATGTAAAATAAAGTTTCAATTTAAATTTATTAAAACTTGTAAGAAACTTATAAGGAAGACTTCTATAGAACATTTGACTCTTATAAAGGAAGTTTATAAAGAAGTGCTACTTTTAAAGGCTTGCTTTATTACAAATGGTTAAGTCCCTTTTATAGGCAAGGAGGAACCACTTTGAATGCTTGGTGAGGTGAAAAGTTGGCAAAGTCAAGACGAAAGATCTTTTAATGGGGAATCTACTTTTACTTGCATATTATTGTAATATCGTATGGTAAAAGTAAAAGTATTTTAGGAAAAGTGAAGGTAGATTCTCTTGTCCAACATTTACATCTACTTTTTCTTTTTATATTTTATTATTATGAAAAATTTTATATTCATAATATTTTCTCCTGATATATATTAGACCAAATTAAATGGGTTATACTTGGTTATTAAATTTATTCATGTTGTGCTTAATTAATTATAATAAAAATAAAAAAAAAGTCAAATCACTAAGGAAAAAAGTATAAATAAGAAAATAAATTAGATTTTGATATAATATCAAATAATTTTTAGAATTTAAGTTTCACTTGAAAATTTAATATAATAAGTACAAAACTTTATAAATATTATAAACTAAATAAAATTTATATATTTTAACAGTAAAAATAATTTTATATTTTAACTTAATTTACTAAATCAAAATTGAATAAATAAAATATAAGTATTATATCTCATTAGTATTAAATTCAATTAATTAAATTGATGATTATGAAAAAAAAAAAAATCAATTTATAAATCAAATTCTAATACAATGTCAAATAACATTTTAAAATTTTAATTTTTTTTTAAATCAAACCAATAAATATAAAACTTTATAAACATTACAAACCATTTAACGTTTCTATATTTTAACATGTCTAATAAACACATGAGATAATAAAATTAAATTAAATGGACTAAACTCATGTACTATAACTCTCTATCACTTAATTAATTTAAATAAAAATATGGTAAGAGTCAAACCACTAAATTATGTGTATAAATAATAAGATAAACTAAATTTTGATTCTATGTAAAATAATAATTTAAAATATTAAATTTACCTAAAAATTTCAATTAGTGACAATATGAGAGGTCTTAAATTTAGATAATATGAGAATTTTATATTTTTAATAGCATGAACACTTTTCTTTGTTATTTTCTTATGTCTTACATTAATTTGTACTATCTTTTACCTTTGACTCCCTTTTAAGATAGGAAGACATTCAAAATAGATATGAAAAATTTCCTTGAATTAATTAGTGTAAATCAAACAATTATTGTCCTTTTCTTTTTATGAAAAAAAGAAAGCAAAGGAAAAAAAATTAAGTATAAGACAATTAGTCATTATTAGGGATGACTGAATCAAACTCTACTACTTGAAACCACACTCCTAAGCTTGGAAGAGGAAGTCTTCAAAACTTCAACTCCAATTCAAAGGCAAGGGCTTGGGAAGATTTAAAAAACTTTCATTTGTACACTTAGACAACTTGGGTTTTCTCTTAATCTTCTCGAAAGATTATTAAAGGATGGCATTGGGGTAAAAAAAAAAAAGAGAAAATGCTGCTTAATTATTTTCCTAAACTCTATGAAAAATAAAATGTTTGAGTAAAAATGACTAATTGCTTTTTTGCAACATTAGCAAATGATCCATGACAATAATTCCCATAAGAAGAATGATAAGATGTACCCATAATCATTACTCAAGGTTTTGTCTTACAAAAATTTCCTAAACTTTAAGGCTCCAATCCAATACTTGAGCCACAGGCAACTTGTGCTGGATAAAAGGACAATGGGGGTGTTAAAACCAAGAGTTGGCCAAAATTGAAAATTGTAGAACTGCTTTAAGTCTTAATGTTTCCTTTTATGAAATGAATGGGGGTTAGTATATAATTTTATTTGTAATTTTACATGTATGTTAAATTTGACCTGACCTTTCAAAAGTAACAATTCAATAAACTAAAATTTTTTTTATAACAATTCTAGCTAACAATTAAGCCAATTTAGCAAAAAGACATTTATGTTGCTAATATGGCATATTGATAAGAAAGGAAACCTAAGGTGCATTCAAGAAAACAATAACAAAGTGCTATATCTCAATTGGTCCAAGCCTAAACCCAAATCTACTTGAAATCCAAATGGTAATAACCCATTAACCTATTATATATGATAATTTGATGTAAAAAATTAAAAAAACATTAAAACATGTAGTTCTAAAAAGGAAATTTAATTAAACATAAAAGATAAACTTAATTAAGTAAATATAAAATTGTAACTATAGTATATATATAAACAAAATAAATGATCCTAGTTAGTTTCTCTTTATAGGAAAATATTTTTTGAAAATAAGAATAAGGAGTCATTCATAACAATAAAAGAGAGAAATGTTTGTGAGAGAAAATTCTTAAGTAAGATAGTGAGTGATTGAAAGAAAAAAAAAAAAGGTGAGAGAGACAATTGTTTTAAGGACCATATGGTTTATGAGAGATGAAGGAGTGCAAAGAGCAATAAGAGTTTCAACTCTTATTGCATAGGAGTCTTGACTTTCACAAGTTGTAACTATGTTTTTAGCCTAAAGAACCTAAGTAACACAACTTGAGTCCTACTAATTTAGAGAGCATGGTAGTTCTCTAAATCAATAATTGAGTTGTTCCAACCATACATTAAATGTTTGGTGATGACTCTACTATCCTAAGATTGATTTGAGATGGTGAAGTTTTAAATTAATTAAAGCATTGCATAGGCCAAGCAAGTGGTAAGGATGAATCAAGTAGAGCACCCTACAATCATGGTTCACCTCAATCATTGTTAATCCATCATGGCAACATTGCAACAATTACTGGCAGCTTAACACACATTGTTCAATAAAAAAGCCCCGCATCAAGCATTCGCTTCAACATTAGGTCACACTCTCATCTCACCCTGGAGGTGGGTTGCAACAATATCATTTGCCTCTAGAGCAATGTTAGCAAGGAAAAGAAATTAATGACCAAGTAAATGGGATGATATCTAAACCATTAGATGCAAATATAAAAACCAACTAATTATGATGATCAACTACAACAAATGGTCTAAATCCTACCTCATCCCCCTATCATTTTTGTTTCCTCTCCTTTCCATTCTTAAGGGAAGGAAGAAAATTCTTTGAAATTAATATTGCAAAAGCCCTGATGGGTAGACTTTTCTCTTGATATCACTTTAGGTGATCTTTGATATGATAACTTCTTGTGATTTCATTAATTTCTTCAAAAGGAAGGAGGCTCAACCATAGGTTGCTGAAGATATTGGAGATAATCCTACTGTCAATTCACGTCATGCTCAACAATGATGAAAAGAAGTAAATCAATAACTTTTAATGTCAAGAAATGGCTTAATGAGCTCAAAGATGTTGTTTATGATGCTAAGGATCTTCTTGATAAGATCTCTATTATTAGCTTTTGAAGTGTGAGATGAAAGTTAGTTCTTCAACTAGTAGCATTATTGTTTGTTGATGGGAGAAGGTTACCACCTTGTTACAAAAGATAGTAGAAGAAAAAAGGGAAGAAGATGAAGATTGGCATATTACAGCAAAAAGCACAAAAAATTTAAGATTGTAATTTTTCTGCAACTTTCATTATAAATCAAATTCCCTTATAAAGGGTTAATGTACAAAATTCAAGTACACTAATGATGTCCAAAAAACATGCTTGCCATACTTATTAAGCTTCCATATTATGTTAACTTCATTTAGTGCTCTAAGCTGTCATTTAGCCCCCCTACCAATGAGTTTGACTAGATTGATAGCCACTAACATCAATTCAAATCATTACAACATTATTGCTCATTGGTTACATATACTAGACTAAACCAAAAAATTAATTACAAGTTAACCAAGAGCACTAAATAAACAAAACAAAACTTTTGTTTCTTAAAGCTAAACTTGAGCAATGAAGAAGCTAGGCCTCACAACACCCCTCCTTAGCTTCTTTATTGTTTAGTTGCATGTCATCCCTTAGCCTTTCAAATTTAAGCCTTAGTAAGGCTTTTGTCATGATGTTACTAACTACAAATCTAAATTTTAGTGCACAACAATAACTTCATTATCCTGTAAAGCTTTTTTAATGAAATGTTATTTGATCATGATGTGTTTTGCTCCTTTATGGAATATAAGGTTCTTCCAAATGACTATAACAGATTTATTTTCAACCATAATTTTAGTAGGTAGATCTTGCATGCATTTCAAATCAACCAACTTTTTTCCTAGCCATATTGCCTAATTTACAAATTCTGCAACTGTCATATATTCTACCTCAATAGTAAATTGTGCCACTATTACTTTCTTTTTTAAGCCCCAAGTTATTAAGGCTTGAATCAAGAGAGAAAAGGTGATTCAAGGTTCTTTTCATGTCTTCATAAAAGCTACTCCAGTCATTGACTAATTGGCCTTTTAATATTAGTTTCCCATTTTTGTTGAACTTTAACCTAAAATCAATTATACCTTTTACATACCTAAGCACCCTTTTAGCAACTTGAAAATGCAATTTACTGGGACTTTTGTGTAAATCTAAAAAGTAGACTAGTTGTAAACATGGTATTAGGCATGTTTGCTATTAAGTATAACAGACAACCAATTACAATTCTATATTAGCTCCCATTTGCTCTCCCAGCTCCATCTTCTTTATTGAATTTCTTAATTAACATGATTTGTGTGAAGATTAGTTTACAATTTTGCATTTTGAACTTTCTTAAAGCCTTTTTGGCATACTTAATTTGATTATTGAAAATAACTTTGTGAGTTTAAGTAAATTGCATTCCAAGAAAGTTAACACATGAATCCCAAGTCTGTCATTTCAAGGACCCTCTTAATATTAGCTTTAAACTTATTAATCAAGTTACTACAACTTTGAATGATCAATAGGTCAACCATATAGACTACAATAATTAATAGATTAGTAAGAGTAATCTTTGTATGTAAAGTAGCTTCATTATTGCTTCTTACAAACCCTTATTGTCCTAAGTGCTCATCGAGCCTATTATACTAGGCCCTAAGAGCCTATTTTAGACCCTATAGAACTCTTTGGTGCATATTCACTTCCTCCTTATGTCCTTCTTTCACAAAGTCCTTTAGCTACTTAATGTATATTTCCTTTCTTAAAAGGCTATTTAGGAAATCTGATTTCACACCAAGTTGAAACATTATCCATCCCTTTTAAGTTATAAGTGCCAAGAGTAGTTTGGTTTTGTAAATCCTATAAACTAGTTCAAAGGTTTTAAAGTAATCCACTCCAAGCTCTTATGAGTAGCCTTTAATAACTAATCTAGCTTTATGTTTGTTGAGTGTGCCATCAACATTTATTTTAGCTCTAAAAACCCATTGACACCAATTACTAATCTATGACTAGGGTTTTAAACCAATTTTAGGTGTTGTTCTTTTCAAGCATTTCAATTTTAGCCTTTATAACATTTATCCATATAGTAGATGTAGAGGCTTTTGCATAACTAATAGGCCTTAGGGAAGCTACATTGCTCCTTTCATATACCTTAGTAGGTGATTTGCTTCCTCTTATTGGCTCATCTTCAAACTCAGCCACTTCATCATTTGTATGAATATCAAGTTACAAAAGAGATTGGTTAATGTTGAAATCCTTTGTTTGAGTTTTGTCCTAATCCTAGTTGGCATTTTCGTCAAATTTCACACTTCTACCTAGACTATAATCCCACTATTTAAAGGAGAAGGTTTCTACCTTGTTATAGACAATAGCAAGAGAAGAGAGGATAGAAGATGGAGATTGCCATACTAAAGGAAAAAGCACTTAGAATTTTATGGTTGTTATTTTTTTGTAGCTTCTTTGCAACTAAAATTCCCTATTAGAGGGTTATTAAATTTAAATTGAAATTTTTATTTTGAAATTGAAGCTATGTGATTAAATTAATTACCTTAGCAAAAAGGATTGTTAGAAATCAAATGGATGTTTATCAAATTAACACATTGTCATATAGATATATTAGAATTTTAATATAGATTGGTAGCTTACTAAATATGATCTATATGTAAATATATATTTTTAAAGTTGAAAAAAAACTAATGAAATGTTTATATAATGATATTTAATTTTAAAAATATCTAATTATTTGACTGAAGTTTTAATTTTTCATTGAACTCTCATAATTTATATTATTTAATATTAACTTGCTAATTCGTTTTTAGTCTTTTTTAATATTTTAATAGAATTAAAATTTCAATATATATCTTATTTACTTAATTATGATTTAAGATATATTATAATTTATTCCATTAATATTAATCATTTTTCACATATTCCAAAAATACCCATAGCATAGATACTTAAAATTAGGGAAAATAAAAAAATCATAATTTCTAAAACAAAAATCTAGAAGTCCTATTTTTTTTTTAGAGTAAAAACAATTCTCCAAATTTACTTTTATTTCTCAAAAAGAAAATATAAGTCATAATTTAAGTCTTTTTTTATTATTTTTTCCGATTTAAATAAAATGCAACTAAAAATAAACTTTTTAATAAATATGATAAATTTTATATGAGTCTAATACAAATGTCTAAATATATATTGTCAACACTAAGAAAAAACTGATGAAATTATTTTGTAACAATATTTACTTAATTTTAAGAATATTTAAGTAATTAATTAAATTTCTAATTTTGCTAACAAATTCTCATATTTATTTGATATCAACTTAATAGTTAATTTATAATTTTCCCTATTATTTCAATAAAATTAAAATTTCAATATATATTTAATTTACTCAATTATGATCTAAATGCATTACATTTTATCTAATTTATATTAATGATTTTCATATATTTTTAAAATCAATACAATGAAAATACTAATAATTAAAAAGATAATTTCTAAGAAAAAGAAAAAATAATCCTAAATTTTTCATTTTATTTTTAAGAAGAAAAAAATTTTAAAATTTACCTTTTTATCTTAAAAAATTACTCATATTTTTCACCTTTAATTTTTTTTTTTTGAAAAATGCTACTTATTAGTTAATTAGAAAGAGGATCACATACATTGAGAAATATCCAAGGAAAATCGATTCTTATTATATGTAGGAAACTTAAAGAAGTTTATGTAGAACTATGAAACTTGCAAGGAGTAGATTTAAGATCAAATTTTGCAGAGTTTAATAAGATCCACCATTCACTACTTTTGAGTTTGCATAAAATAGAAGAAGTCACTTGAGTAATAATACAACATTACATAACATAATATAAAGGTAACACATCTTCATTCACGTAAGAACACGATGTAGGAGACCAAAGCTTTAGCCTAATGGTCAAAATAGAGGCCCAAGACCCAAAGATCTTGAGTATAAAAACCATTGTAGCACAAGAATTTCTTAGAAATCTCAATGAAAACAAGGGGGGTGAGAAGGAAAGAAAAAATAAAGAATGCCTTAGCAATAGGGTGTCTTAAAAATCTAAATACAAAAGCGAGGGAGCATTAGTTTTATGAGGCTAACACTATCTTCTGGTGATGTCATTTTTTTTTTCTCTAAAAAGCGTCTTCTTGTATATAATCATTTCCTCGACAAATGTAGATCCAAAATTCAAACTACATATCTCTTCATTTTCAAATTAACCAAATAGAAAAATAAACCAAAATGAAGATTCTACCTTGTATAAATTAATAACATTTTACACAAATTAGTGTTCTTAACAAGGGGGGAAAAAAGAAGAAAATAAATAAAATGGTGAATGGTAACTCATAGTTAATTATCAAAATTCATTTATCTAAAGAATTAACGAAGAAAGTACTACAATGCAAAACTACATATCCATACGAAAGAAAACAGCAGAAAAAACAAGAAAAAAAAAGCAGGAAAAAAATTTCTCATAAAAATGAGTATTCATTTATAAGACTAAATAAAAAATAATTAATCTATATGTTTTACAATTCTCATAGTACCCTATATGTGTTACAACCTAATTTTCATTTATGAAAAATATTTGGAGGCATGTTTCTCCGAGATGTCCCTTTGGAAGAATATTTTATCAAGGCTGGTGAATGGTGATGTCATAATGACCATTTGTTAATGGTCAATATCACTCCTATTGATAAGTTTTTCAATTCATGAAAGAATTATAATCCAAATTAGTTTCTTTATTTATATAAATAGAAATTATAATTATATGACAAAGAATATGAACTAGGGAAAGAGATCATTTGTGTTATGAAAAAGAAAAATTATACCAAGTAAAAAAAATCTTATACACATGAGACGTAAATGTAGTGGAAAAGAATACATGTAAATACTTTTATTGCTTATTTTCTAAATAATGGATAATATTATAATTTGGTTGATGTGGTAAATAAAATTTAGGGATTTGAGGCAATTGCTTTTGTTTTTGAAACCATAATTGATGCTACCATGTTTGTCTTATTGTCTAGCACTAGAAATCATGACATTGTCTCGTATTTCTAGTATAATTAGTATGGACCTCAAGTTCAACCTCGTCGTCCTACCAATTTGACCTGAAATTCTGGGCGGAAAGCAACTAGGCCCAATTATTACCCAGCAATGCAAGACATGGCCTTTTTGGCTGAAACTAGCTTAGATTGGCACCACGCCAATGGAAATTTTGATGATCTAGTTTACTTTCAAGTAGGCAATGGCCAACATGCTTCCTTGAACTGAAAAGTATGATGGATTACATACACATAAATCAAAAACAATATTTATCTAGAATGCCTTAGGCAATTGTTGGATGTGCCAAAACAAATTCGCTTAAAAACAATAAAAACACACACACACACACACACACACATATATATATGAACGACAAACACACCAATGGATAATCAATCGGCCCATTTCTTATTATTTTGAGACAAAACCACTTCATTCCAAAGATCCACATGTAAACACAAAAGAGACGTCGTTTAACATGAAGACAATGTGAAATCTTTTGTCAGCCACAGTTTACATTTCTAATTTACTTTTGCCATTTGCTTTATGCCTTTAACTTCCTTCTCTTCTGCAACTGCAATAATGACAAAATTCTTAAGAATCTCATTGTCATGAAGAGATAATCAGGAGCAAATTTAAAATCCAAAATATGTTACCATTCACGATAAGTTTATGTGACAAGCACTTAAATGAGCTTAAAAAGTAATCTTACATTTAGTCCCATGATTTCATGCTGGAGATATACCTTCAAATTCAAATGCAACCATAAAATACGGCATTATAAGATCGAAGAACGACAAAAAGATAAGCAAGTCTCTTTCTTTATAGAAGACAAATGCTAGATATATTATATTTTTAGTCTCACATATATTTTATTAATAGCAAAATATTGTTTCAAATAAATTTCAAATTGTTACTACAAGAGTCACTGCTTTGATTCCCACTTTAAAGATGGAATGCACCGAGAGAAAGGTGAATGTGGGACTTTGTGCCTAATCTACACCATTCTTCGTTTGCCTATGCCACTAGACAAATTATGGGTGTTTCTCATATTTTATGTTCATGCAACTTACCATTCATTTAGTTTTGTTTTCTGAATATATATCCTATACATTTTGTCCATGTAATACTCTCGTAAAGTAGATGAGTCCAACTTTGTCTATAATTTTTTAATCTTCCTAAAGGAAAATGAAAAACAAAAGGTTAGTTAATGAGAATATTGCTGCGGGTGGTTCTTTCCCACACCTCGCAACGCACTGAGGAATACATGCCTCAGAAAATGCACCAGAACATCCAATGATACAATTTTGTACACAACTTAAGGCTTGCACTTCAGTTGCGGATTGTATGAGCATGACTGTAAATGCCAACGCCAAAAGTCCCCCTACTACAATATTGCTAGCCATATGTACCTAATGCTTGCTTTAGTTTCTTCTCGCTCTGATATTTTCTTTTTTTTTTGCACCCTTTCATTTGCTATATATATATTTAGGAAACTGTTGGCCAAACATTTTTGAAGGGCATTAAAAGTTTCTAGTTTAATAAATCTATCTTTTAGTGAGACAAAAAACAACTAAGGAGTTTAGTCATATTTATTTTGAAGAGCTAATTAGTAAAAGTTGTGAAGTAATTAAACATAAAAGTAAAAATTAAGATAAAAAATAATTAATTTTGTATTTTTTAACCTATAAAAGATCTAAATCTAATTTAGTAAGATGATGTGAAAGTCCATAACATATGAACCCATAAAATTAGGAGGGAAAGAACTAGCAAAAAATACCATTGAATTTTAATGTATGATCAAGATATATACACACTCATATATATATATATATACCACTGCAGTGTGTATATATAATTTTATCTAACATTTTAACATAAATTAGACTACTTGTAGGGTCTATCTATCTAATTTTTGGACTTTGTAAAGTTTACTTCTACATTCCTTTTCCCTCAACTCTCTTCACTTTATTATTCTTCATTTTTATTACTGGTTAGGGGAAATGAATACATGATCCCAAGATTTGTCAAATGATATACGCTTTATATAAGTATCATATCCTAAATCTTTAGACATGAGATGTTTGGTCTCTTACCATTTTATATCTTATATGGCATCTTGTCAACAAATTTGAACAAAAGCCAATTAAGAAGGTAAGTAGCAGTTTCAAGGGCATAAACCCAAAAAGATAAAGGAATATTGAGTTGATACTTCAAGGATCAAACGATATTTAATAGGGTTATATTTCCCCTTTCAAAAACATGGTTATGTTGTGGTAATTGAGTAAATGTCCATTGAGAGAAAAACTCATTCTCTTTCAAATAACCACTAAATTCTTAGCTTAAGTATTCACCTCCTTAATCTAATCATAGGATTTTAATGCTTCTATTAGTTTATTCCCCCACTTCATTTCTTAATTCCTTGAATTTTTTGAAATATTCAAATTTGTATTTCATTAAATACACATAGCCATATCTCAATTGATTATTTGTCAATGTAATGAAGTAAGACAAACCACCTCTTGCATCTGTCGCCTAAGGCCATAAACATCTAGATGTATGAATCCTAATAACTCATTAACACATTCTCTTTTTCTTTTCAAAAAGTCTCAATTATCTTATCCAATAAAAAAGATTCACATATTTTATATGATTCATAATCAAATAGATGCAAGTAACAATTCTTATATAACTTAACCTTCCTTAATCAAGTTTATATAAAAAATTTATATAAATATCCAACCTATAATAAGCATAATTTTTCTAAAAGGAACAGTATTTATGATTAAATGTAAAATTCAATTTATTTAAAGTTAAAATAGAAATGGAAATGTTGATTTTAGAAAGTATAGGAACATATAATAATTCCTTAGTTCTATTACTAGGCTCGAAAGAAAAGTAAACTATAAGTTCCAATGGTTAATGTAGCAACTCTTGCTTCATTTACAAATCATAGGTCTACCTCACATTTCCTTAACCATCTACTTTTAATGATTTCTGACATATCTCTACAAATATGAGAACCATATCCAATATCCAATATCTAAGTAATAAAATCAAAATAGAAAGATTTATCTCAATCATAAAAATACCTAAACCAAAGGCTTCACTAAGCTTCTTGACCTTTAGTCTAGAGAGACAAATCTTTCAATTCCTTTTTTAGTGGCCTTCTTTACCATAATGATGGCAAATGCTCTTACTTTTGTCCTTTTGACATCACCACTTGATTGAAGTGCCTTCATTGCTTAAGCCTTTCCTTTTTGGTTCTTCTTCTTAGGCCTTTTGCTCTTCTCATTGGAAGAATTTGAGGGAAGAAAACGAGTCTTCTCTTTCTTTAGAGTTTGCTTTGTAGTTTTAAACATATTCAGTAATTCAATTAATGTAACTTCCAACTTGTTCATATAGAAGTTTGTAATAAACAATGAACAAACCTAAGGTAGAGACTACAAGATTAGGTCAACACTTAACTCTGAATTTATGGTAAAATCCAATTAGTCCAATTTCTTAATGTAGTTAACTTTATAATATCAGCATTCACTAAAGATCCTTCTAGCATCTTATAATAGAATAATTCCTTTAAGATCTCATATCTCTTTGTCCTAGTTTCTATATCAAACAACTTCTTAAGATGCAAAATTATTGTCTGGGCAATCATAATATTCTCATGTTACATTTGAAGTTTAAGACACATGCTAACATCACACATGTAGTATAATCATCATCATCCTTATGCTTAAAATATGCCTCCAATTCTTCCTCATCACCAAGAGTAGGAAGATCCTTATTAAAGATGTATAACTTCTTTCCATACTTGAGAACAATTCTTAAGATTTTATACTAGTCAAAAACATTTAGTTTGATGAGGTTGTTCACATCAATTATGCTTTGTATATATGGACAAATCATTACTCATTTTGATTTGACAACCTATATATATATAGAGTGAGTATTAATTTCTTGCATACATACCAAAATTAGATCAAGTTTTAATCCCTATTTTAGTTACTCCCACTTTTTTATTTAAATCAATAAATCTCTATGATGACTTGAAAGATCTTACTCTAAAATTTTCTAGCGGCTCAAGATCCCACTTAATTTATTTCACCTTGAGATAATCTAACAATCAAATAAAAAACAATTAGGTAGATAACATAACTGATCAATTACATCATATGTGACTCTTATACCAATTAAATGACAATCTTTGTCTAAACAAATCACCTATGATGCACTTAACCATTGTCTCTAAATTTATGTGATCATGAGATAATTCATCCAAATCACACAAATATAGTTAATTAGGACCCATTAATTATAATATCAAACATATTTAGGTTAAGGAGGCTTTCAGCTAACCTAACAAATCTTCTTTAAACAAAATTTTGGTTTTATTCTATAAATATAAAAGCCAACTCAGCATGTTCTTATCATGTACTTAATATTTGAGATGAGGGATTTTGTTAATTATGGTTATCTCATACATTAGCATCATAATTGTAATATATATGGCATATATAGCATATAATCCTAATATGTATTCAAATATGCATGATTATAGGCTCTACTTTGTTATCTTTCTCAAGCTATTCAAGAAGTTAAATGGTCAAATCCTAGAGGATTGCAAATTAGTCTTCCATAGCCCTTTTTTATAGTTAAATTAAATTTAAAGAAAATTGAGGAAAATAACATCAAGTAGAAAAAAATAAGGTCTTACAACACTTATGTCTTTTCTTTTTCCTTTTTTTTTCCTTCCCTTTTGGAAAGAAAGGACGATACATGGAATGTCTAAGTTTGCTCTTAGCTTTATCTTAGCCAACATCCTACACTTAAGGGAGTGGTGCAAACTACTCATTTTGTGTGTTGCCCTAACCCAATGAAGGGCATTTAGTGAAGAGCATTATTTTGAAGGAGGGAAAACAGAGTTGATAAGCCACTTCAAGGAGAAAACTAGACTAGATTGCTTGATGGACATTTTACATGACATAAGAAAATTTACCTGAGGTCCTTTGCTAATAGAGGTTGCTTACTCTCCGTAGTAATGAAGGGAAAGCGTGGGGGTTATTCGTAGTGATGGTGGGTCTTATGAGATCTATGTCAATTGTCAAAAACATTGTTGGCTACATACAAATATATCCAAATTAAGATGAGACAAGATGGAGAAGCAAAGATTGCAATGTAAGTACCATAGAAAATAGGAGAAAACCCACCCCTTTTAGCTAACATAGAAAGAT
>JBAPLK010000092.1:7500-17500 GCA_037832385.1 Rhizophora apiculata | reverse complement strand
GGTTTAGGGTTTAGGGTTTAGGGTTTAGGGTTTAGGGTTTAGGGTTTAGGGTTTAGGGTTTAGGGTTTAGGGTTTAGGGTTTAGGGTTTAGGGTTTAGGGTTTAGGGTTTAGGGTTTAGGGTTTAGGGTTTAGGGTTTAGGGTTTAGGGTTTAGGGTTTAGGGTTTAGGGTTTAGGGTTTAGGGTTTAGGGTTTAGGGTTTAGGGTTTAGGGTTTAGGGTTTAGGGTTTAGGGTTTAGGGTTTAGGGTTTAGGGTTTAGGGTTTAGGGTTTAGGGTTTAGGGTTTAGGGTTTAGGGTTTAGGGTTTAGGGTTTAGGGTTTAGGGTTTAGGGTTTAGGGTTTAGGGTTTAGGGTTTAGGGTTTAGGGTTTAGGGTTTAGGGTTTAGGGTTTAGGGTTTAGGGTTTAGGGTTTAGGGTTTAGGGTTTAGGGTTTAGGGTTTAGGGTTTAGGGTTTAGGGTTTAGGGTTTAGGGTTTAGGGTTTAGGGTTTAGGGTTTAGGGTTTAGGGTTTAGGGTTTAGGGTTTAGGGTTTAGGGTTTAGGGTTTAGGGTTTAGGGTTTAGGGTTTAGGGTTTAGGGTTTAGGGTTTAGGGTTTAGGGTTTAGGGTTTAGGGTTTAGGGTTTAGGGTTTAGGGTTTAGGGTTTAGGGTTTAGGGTTTAGGGTTTAGGGTTTAGGGTTTAGGGTTTAGGGTTTAGGGTTTAGGGTTTAGGGTTTAGGGTTTAGGGTTTAGGGTTTAGGGTTTAGGGTTTAGGGTTTAGGGTTTAGGGTTTAGGGTTTAGGGTTTTAGGGTTTAGGGTTTAGGGTTTAGGGTTTAGGGTTTAGGGTTTAGGGTTTAGGGTTTAGGGTTTAGGGTTTAGGGTTTAGGGTTTAGGGTTTAGGGTTTAGGGTTTAGGGTTTAGGGTTTAGGGTTTAGGGTTTAGGGTTTAGGGTTTAGGGTTTAGGGTTTAGGGTTTAGGGTTTAGGGTTTAGGGTTTAGGGTTTAGGGTTTAGGGTTTAGGGTTTAGGGTTTAGGGTTTAGGGTTTAGGGTTTAGGGTTTAGGGTTTAGGGTTTAGGGTTTAGGGTTTAGGGTTTAGGGTTTAGGGTTTAGGGTTTAGGGTTTAGGGTTTAGGGTTTAGGGTTTAGGGTTTAGGGTTTAGGGTTTAGGGTTTAGGGTTTAGGGTTTAGGGTTTAGGGTTTAGGGTTTAGGGTTTAGGGTTTAGGGTTTAGGGTTTAGGGTTTAGGGTTTAGGGTTTAGGGTTTAGGGTTTAGGGTTTAGGGTTTAGGGTTTAGGGTTTAGGGTTTAGGGTTTAGGGTTTAGGGTTTAGGGTTTAGGGTTTAGGGTTTAGGGTTTAGGGTTTAGGGTTTAGGGTTTAGGGTTTAGGGTTTAGGGTTTAGGGTTTAGGGTTTAGGGTTTAGGGTTTAGGGTTTAGGGTTTAGGGTTTAGGGTTTAGGGTTTAGGGTTTAGGGTTTAGGGTTTAGGGTTTAGGGTTTAGGGTTTAGGGTTTAGGGTTTAGGGTTTAGGGTTTAGGGTTTAGGGTTTAGGGTTTAGGGTTTAGGGTTTAGGGTTTAGGGTTTAGGGTTTAGGGTTTAGGGTTTAGGGTTTAGGGTTTAGGGTTTAGGGTTTTTTAGGGTTTAGGGTTTAGGGTTTAGGGTTTAGGGTTTAGGGTTTAGGGTTTAGGGTTTAGGGTTTAGGGTTTAGGGTTTAGGGTTTAGGGTTTAGGGTTTAGGGTTTAGGGTTTAGGGTTTAGGGTTTAGGGTTTAGGGTTTAGGGTTTAGGGTTTAGGGTTTAGGGTTTAGGGTTTAGGGTTTAGGGTTTAGGGTTTAGGGTTTAGGGTTTAGGGTTTAGGGTTTAGGGTTTAGGGTTTAGGGTTTAGGGTTTAGGGTTTAGGGTTTAGGGTTTAGGGTTTAGGGTTTAGGGTTTAGGGTTTAGGGTTTAGGGTTTAGGGTTTAGGGTTTAGGGTTTAGGGTTTAGGGTTTAGGGTTTAGGGTTTAGGGTTTAGGGTTTAGGGTTTAGGGTTTAGGGTTTAGGGTTTAGGGTTTAGGGTTTAGGGTTTAGGGTTTAGGGTTTAGGGTTTAGGGTTTAGGGTTTAGGGTTTAGGGTTTAGGGTTTAGGGTTTAGGGTTTAGGGTTTAGGGTTTAGGGTTTAGGGTTTAGGGTTTAGGGTTTAGGGTTTAGGGTTTAGGGTTTAGGGTTTAGGGTTTAGGGTTTAGGGTTTAGGGTTTAGGGTTTAGGGTTTAGGGTTTAGGGTTTAGGGTTTAGGGTTTAGGGTTTAGGGTTTAGGGTTTAGGGTTTAGGGTTTAGGGTTTAGGGTTTAGGGTTTAGGGTTTAGGGTTTAGGGTTTAGGGTTTAGGGTTTAGGGTTTAGGGTTTAGGGTTTAGGGTTTAGGGTTTAGGGTTTAGGGTTTAGGGTTTAGGGTTTAGGGTTTAGGGTTTAGGGTTTAGGGTTTAGGGTTTAGGGTTTAGGGTTTAGGGTTTAGGGTTTAGGGTTTAGGGTTTAGGGTTTAGGGTTTAGGGTTTAGGGTTTAGGGTTTAGGGTTTAGGGTTTAGGGTTTAGGGTTTAGGGTTTAGGGTTTAGGGTTTAGGGTTTAGGGTTTAGGGTTTAGGGTTTAGGGTTTAGGGTTTAGGGTTTAGGGTTTAGGGTTTAGGGTTTAGGGTTTAGGGTTTAGGGTTTAGGGTTTAGGGTTTAGGGTTTAGGGTTTAGGGTTTAGGGTTTAGGGTTTAGGGTTTAGGGTTTAGGGTTTAGGGTTTAGGGTTTAGGGTTTAGGGTTTAGGGTTTAGGGTTTAGGGTTTAGGGTTTAGGGTTTAGGGTTTAGGGTTTAGGGTTTAGGGTTTAGGGTTTAGGGTTTAGGGTTTAGGGTTTAGGGTTTAGGGTTTAGGGTTTAGGGTTTAGGGTTTAGGGTTTAGGGTTTAGGGTTTAGGGTTTAGGGTTTAGGGTTTAGGGTTTAGGGTTTAGGGTTTAGGGTTTAGGGTTTAGGGTTTAGGGTTTAGGGTTTAGGGTTTAGGGTTTAGGGTTTTAGGGTTTAGGGTTTAGGGTTTAGGGTTTAGGGTTTAGGGTTTAGGGTTTAGGGTTTAGGGTTTAGGGTTTAGGGTTTAGGGTTTAGGGTTTAGGGTTTAGGGTTTAGGGTTTAGGGTTTAGGGTTTAGGGTTTAGGGTTTAGGGTTTAGGGTTTAGGGTTTAGGGTTTAGGGTTTAGGGTTTAGGGTTTAGGGTTTAGGGTTTAGGGTTTAGGGTTTAGGGTTTAGGGTTTAGGGTTTAGGGTTTAGGGTTTAGGGTTTAGGGTTTAGGGTTTAGGGTTTAGGGTTTAGGGTTTAGGGTTTAGGGTTTAGGGTTTAGGGTTTAGGGTTTAGGGTTTAGGGTTTAGGGTTTAGGGTTTAGGGTTTAGGGTTTAGGGTTTAGGGTTTAGGGTTTAGGGTTTAGGGTTTAGGGTTTAGGGTTTAGGGTTTAGGGTTTAGGGTTTAGGGTTTAGGGTTTAGGGTTTAGGGTTTAGGGTTTAGGGTTTAGGGTTTAGGGTTTAGGGTTTAGGGTTTAGGGTTTAGGGTTTAGGGTTTAGGGTTTAGGGTTTAGGGTTTAGGGTTTAGGGTTTAGGGTTTAGGGTTTAGGGTTTAGGGTTTAGGGTTTAGGGTTTAGGGTTTAGGGTTTAGGGTTTAGGGTTTAGGGTTTAGGGTTTAGGGTTTAGGGTTTAGGGTTTAGGGTTTAGGGTTTAGGGTTTAGGGTTTAGGGTTTAGGGTTTAGGGTTTAGGGTTTAGGGTTTAGGGTTTAGGGTTTAGGGTTTAGGGTTTAGGGTTTAGGGTTTAGGGTTTAGGGTTTAGGGTTTAGGGTTTAGGGTTTAGGGTTTAGGGTTTAGGGTTTAGGGTTTAGGGTTTAGGGTTTAGGGTTTAGGGTTTAGGGTTTAGGGTTTAGGGTTTAGGGTTTAGGGTTTAGGGTTTAGGGTTTAGGGTTTAGGGTTTAGGGTTTAGGGTTTAGGGTTTAGGGTTTAGGGTTTAGGGTTTAGGGTTTAGGGTTTAGGGTTTAGGGTTTAGGGTTTAGGGTTTAGGGTTTAGGGTTTAGGGTTTAGGGTTTAGGGTTTAGGGTTTAGGGTTTAGGGTTTAGGGTTTAGGGTTTAGGGTTTAGGGTTTAGGGTTTAGGGTTTAGGGTTTAGGGTTTAGGGTTTAGGGTTTAGGGTTTAGGGTTTAGGGTTTAGGGTTTAGGGTTTAGGGTTTAGGGTTTAGGGTTTAGGGTTTAGGGTTTAGGGTTTAGGGTTTAGGGTTTAGGGTTTAGGGTTTAGGGTTTAGGGTTTAGGGTTTAGGGTTTAGGGTTTAGGGTTTAGGGTTTAGGGTTTAGGGTTTAGGGTTTAGGGTTTAGGGTTTAGGGTTTAGGGTTTAGGGTTTAGGGTTTAGGGTTTAGGGTTTAGGGTTTAGGGTTTAGGGTTTAGGGTTTAGGGTTTAGGGTTTAGGGTTTAGGGTTTAGGGTTTAGGGTTTAGGGTTTAGGGTTTAGGGTTTAGGGTTTAGGGTTTAGGGTTTAGGGTTTAGGGTTTAGGGTTTAGGGTTTAGGGTTTAGGGTTTAGGGTTTAGGGTTTAGGGTTTAGGGTTTAGGGTTTAGGGTTTAGGGTTTAGGGTTTAGGGTTTAGGGTTTAGGGTTTAGGGTTTAGGGTTTAGGGTTTAGGGTTTAGGGTTTTAGGGTTTAGGGTTTAGGGTTTAGGGTTTAGGGTTTAGGGTTTAGGGTTTAGGGTTTAGGGTTTAGGGTTTAGGGTTTAGGGTTTAGGGTTTAGGGTTTAGGGTTTAGGGTTTAGGGTTTAGGGTTTAGGGTTTAGGGTTTAGGGTTTAGGGTTTAGGGTTTAGGGTTTAGGGTTTAGGGTTTAGGGTTTAGGGTTTAGGGTTTAGGGTTTAGGGTTTAGGGTTTAGGGTTTAGGGTTTAGGGTTTAGGGTTTAGGGTTTAGGGTTTAGGGTTTAGGGTTTAGGGTTTAGGGTTTAGGGTTTAGGGTTTAGGGTTTAGGGTTTAGGGTTTAGGGTTTAGGGTTTAGGGTTTAGGGTTTAGGGTTTAGGGTTTAGGGTTTAGGGTTTAGGGTTTAGGGTTTAGGGTTTAGGGTTTAGGGTTTAGGGTTTAGGGTTTAGGGTTTAGGGTTTAGGGTTTAGGGTTTAGGGTTTAGGGTTTAGGGTTTAGGGTTTAGGGTTTAGGGTTTAGGGTTTAGGGTTTAGGGTTTAGGGTTTAGGGTTTAGGGTTTAGGGTTTAGGGTTTAGGGTTTAGGGTTTAGGGTTTAGGGTTTAGGGTTTAGGGTTTAGGGTTTAGGGTTTAGGGTTTAGGGTTTAGGGTTTAGGGTTTAGGGTTTAGGGTTTAGGGTTTAGGGTTTAGGGTTTAGGGTTTAGGGTTTAGGGTTTAGGGTTTAGGGTTTAGGGTTTAGGGTTTAGGGTTTAGGGTTTAGGGTTTAGGGTTTAGGGTTTAGGGTTTAGGGTTTAGGGTTTAGGGTTTAGGGTTTAGGGTTTAGGGTTTAGGGTTTAGGGTTTAGGGTTTAGGGTTTAGGGTTTAGGGTTTAGGGTTTAGGGTTTAGGGTTTAGGGTTTAGGGTTTAGGGTTTAGGGTTTAGGGTTTAGGGTTTAGGGTTTAGGGTTTAGGGTTTAGGGTTTAGGGTTTAGGGTTTAGGGTTTAGGGTTTAGGGTTTAGGGTTTAGGGTTTAGGGTTTAGGGTTTAGGGTTTAGGGTTTAGGGTTTAGGGTTTAGGGTTTAGGGTTTAGGGTTTAGGGTTTAGGGTTTAGGGTTTAGGGTTTAGGGTTTAGGGTTTAGGGTTTAGGGTTTAGGGTTTAGGGTTTAGGGTTTAGGGTTTAGGGTTTAGGGTTTAGGGTTTAGGGTTTAGGGTTTAGGGTTTAGGGTTTAGGGTTTAGGGTTTAGGGTTTAGGGTTTAGGGTTTAGGGTTTAGGGTTTAGGGTTTAGGGTTTAGGGTTTAGGGTTTAGGGTTTAGGGTTTAGGGTTTAGGGTTTAGGGTTTAGGGTTTAGGGTTTAGGGTTTAGGGTTTAGGGTTTAGGGTTTAGGGTTTAGGGTTTAGGGTTTAGGGTTTAGGGTTTAGGGTTTAGGGTTTAGGGTTTAGGGTTTAGGGTTTAGGGTTTAGGGTTTAGGGTTTAGGGTTTAGGGTTTAGGGTTTAGGGTTTAGGGTTTAGGGTTTAGGGTTTAGGGTTTAGGGTTTAGGGTTTAGGGTTTAGGGTTTAGGGTTTAGGGTTTAGGGTTTAGGGTTTAGGGTTTAGGGTTTAGGGTTTAGGGTTTAGGGTTTAGGGTTTAGGGTTTAGGGTTTAGGGTTTAGGGTTTAGGGTTTAGGGTTTAGGGTTTAGGGTTTAGGGTTTAGGGTTTAGGGTTTAGGGTTTAGGGTTTAGGGTTTAGGGTTTAGGGTTTAGGGTTTAGGGTTTAGGGTTTAGGGTTTAGGGTTTAGGGTTTAGGGTTTAGGGTTTAGGGTTTAGGGTTTAGGGTTTAGGGTTTAGGGTTTAGGGTTTAGGGTTTAGGGTTTAGGGTTTAGGGTTTAGGGTTTAGGGTTTAGGGTTTAGGGTTTAGGGTTTAGGGTTTAGGGTTTAGGGTTTAGGGTTTAGGGTTTAGGGTTTAGGGTTTAGGGTTTAGGGTTTAGGGTTTAGGGTTTAGGGTTTAGGGTTTAGGGTTTAGGGTTTAGGGTTTAGGGTTTAGGGTTTAGGGTTTAGGGTTTAGGGTTTAGGGTTTAGGGTTTAGGGTTTAGGGTTTAGGGTTTAGGGTTTAGGGTTTAGGGTTTAGGGTTTAGGGTTTAGGGTTTAGGGTTTAGGGTTTAGGGTTTAGGGTTTAGGGTTTAGGGTTTAGGGTTTAGGGTTTAGGGTTTAGGGTTTAGGGTTTAGGGTTTAGGGTTTAGGGTTTAGGGTTTAGGGTTTAGGGTTTAGGGTTTAGGGTTTAGGGTTTAGGGTTTAGGGTTTAGGGTTTAGGGTTTAGGGTTTAGGGTTTAGGGTTTAGGGTTTAGGGTTTAGGGTTTAGGGTTTAGGGTTTAGGGTTTAGGGTTTAGGGTTTAGGGTTTAGGGTTTAGGGTTTAGGGTTTAGGGTTTAGGGTTTAGGGTTTAGGGTTTAGGGTTTAGGGTTTAGGGTTTAGGGTTTAGGGTTTAGGGTTTAGGGTTTAGGGTTTAGGGTTTAGGGTTTAGGGTTTAGGGTTTAGGGTTTAGGGTTTAGGGTTTAGGGTTTAGGGTTTAGGGTTTAGGGTTTAGGGTTTAGGGTTTAGGGTTTAGGGTTTAGGGTTTAGGGTTTAGGGTTTAGGGTTTAGGGTTTAGGGTTTAGGGTTTAGGGTTTAGGGTTTAGGGTTTAGGGTTTAGGGTTTAGGGTTTAGGGTTTAGGGTTTAGGGTTTAGGGTTTAGGGTTTAGGGTTTAGGGTTTAGGGTTTAGGGTTTAGGGTTTAGGGTTTAGGGTTTAGGGTTTAGGGTTTAGGGTTTAGGGTTTAGGGTTTAGGGTTTAGGGTTTAGGGTTTAGGGTTTAGGGTTTAGGGTTTAGGGTTTAGGGTTTAGGGTTTAGGGTTTAGGGTTTAGGGTTTAGGGTTTAGGGTTTAGGGTTTAGGGTTTAGGGTTTAGGGTTTAGGGTTTAGGGTTTAGGGTTTAGGGTTTAGGGTTTAGGGTTTAGGGTTTAGGGTTTAGGGTTTAGGGTTTAGGGTTTAGGGTTTAGGGTTTAGGGTTTAGGGTTTAGGGTTTAGGGTTTAGGGTTTAGGGTTTAGGGTTTAGGGTTTAGGGTTTAGGGTTTAGGGTTTAGGGTTTAGGGTTTAGGGTTTAGGGTTTAGGGTTTAGGGTTTAGGGTTTAGGGTTTAGGGTTTAGGGTTTAGGGTTTAGGGTTTAGGGTTTAGGGTTTAGGGTTTAGGGTTTAGGGTTTAGGGTTTAGGGTTTAGGGTTTAGGGTTTAGGGTTTAGGGTTTAGGGTTTAGGGTTTAGGGTTTAGGGTTTAGGGTTTAGGGTTTAGGGTTTAGGGTTTAGGGTTTAGGGTTTAGGGTTTAGGGTTTAGGGTTTAGGGTTTAGGGTTTAGGGTTTAGGGTTTAGGGTTTAGGGTTTAGGGTTTAGGGTTTAGGGTTTAGGGTTTAGGGTTTAGGGTTTAGGGTTTAGGGTTTAGGGTTTAGGGTTTAGGGTTTAGGGTTTAGGGTTTAGGGTTTAGGGTTTAGGGTTTAGGGTTTAGGGTTTAGGGTTTAGGGTTTAGGGTTTAGGGTTTAGGGTTTAGGGTTTAGGGTTTAGGGTTTAGGGTTTAGGGTTTAGGGTTTAGGGTTTAGGGTTTAGGGTTTAGGGTTTAGGGTTTAGGGTTTAGGGTTTAGGGTTTAGGGTTTAGGGTTTAGGGTTTAGGGTTTAGGGTTTAGGGTTTAGGGTTTAGGGTTTAGGGTTTAGGGTTTAGGGTTTAGGGTTTAGGGTTTAGGGTTTAGGGTTTAGGGTTTAGGGTTTAGGGTTTAGGGTTTAGGGTTTAGGGTTTAGGGTTTAGGGTTTAGGGTTTAGGGTTTAGGGTTTAGGGTTTAGGGTTTAGGGTTTAGGGTTTAGGGTTTAGGGTTTAGGGTTTAGGGTTTAGGGTTTAGGGTTTAGGGTTTAGGGTTTAGGGTTTAGGGTTTAGGGTTTAGGGTTTAGGGTTTAGGGTTTAGGGTTTAGGGTTTAGGGTTTAGGGTTTAGGGTTTAGGGTTTAGGGTTTAGGGTTTAGGGTTTAGGGTTTAGGGTTTAGGGTTTAGGGTTTAGGGTTTAGGGTTTAGGGTTTAGGGTTTAGGGTTTAGGGTTTAGGGTTTAGGGTTTAGGGTTTAGGGTTTAGGGTTTAGGGTTTAGGGTTTAGGGTTTAGGGTTTAGGGTTTAGGGTTTAGGGTTTAGGGTTTAGGGTTTAGGGTTTAGGGTTTAGGGTTTAGGGTTTAGGGTTTAGGGTTTAGGGTTTAGGGTTTAGGGTTTAGGGTTTAGGGTTTAGGGTTTAGGGTTTAGGGTTTAGGGTTTAGGGTTTAGGGTTTAGGGTTTAGGGTTTAGGGTTTAGGGTTTAGGGTTTAGGGTTTAGGGTTTAGGGTTTAGGGTTTAGGGTTTAGGGTTTAGGGTTTAGGGTTTAGGGTTTAGGGTTTAGGGTTTAGGGTTTAGGGTTTAGGGTTTAGGGTTTAGGGTTTAGGGTTTAGGGTTTAGGGTTTAGGGTTTAGGGTTTAGGGTTTAGGGTTTAGGGTTTAGGGTTTAGGGTTTAGGGTTTAGGGTTTAGGGTTTAGGGTTTAGGGTTTAGGGTTTAGGGTTTAGGGTTTAGGGTTTAGGGTTTAGGGTTTAGGGTTTAGGGTTTAGGGTTTAGGGTTTAGGGTTTAGGGTTTAGGGTTTAGGGTTTAGGGTTTAGGGTTTAGGGTTTAGGGTTTAGGGTTTAGGGTTTAGGGTTTAGGGTTTAGGGTTTAGGGTTTAGGGTTTAGGGTTTAGGGTTTAGGGTTTAGGGTTTAGGGTTTAGGGTTTAGGGTTTAGGGTTTAGGGTTTAGGGTTTAGGGTTTAGGGTTTAGGGTTTAGGGTTTAGGGTTTAGGGTTTAGGGTTTAGGGTTTAGGGTTTAGGGTTTAGGGTTTAGGGTTTAGGGTTTAGGGTTTAGGGTTTAGGGTTTAGGGTTTAGGGTTTAGGGTTTAGGGTTTAGGGTTTAGGGTTTAGGGTTTAGGGTTTAGGGTTTAGGGTTTAGGGTTTAGGGTTTAGGGTTTAGGGTTTAGGGTTTAGGGTTTAGGGTTTAGGGTTTAGGGTTTAGGGTTTAGGGTTTAGGGTTTAGGGTTTAGGGTTTAGGGTTTAGGGTTTAGGGTTTAGGGTTTAGGGTTTAGGGTTTAGGGTTTAGGGTTTAGGGTTTAGGGTTTAGGGTTTAGGGTTTAGGGTTTAGGGTTTAGGGTTTAGGGTTTAGGGTTTAGGGTTTAGGGTTTAGGGTTTAGGGTTTAGGGTTTAGGGTTTAGGGTTTAGGGTTTAGGGTTTAGGGTTTAGGGTTTAGGGTTTAGGGTTTAGGGTTTAGGGTTTAGGGTTTAGGGTTTAGGGTTTAGGGTTTAGGGTTTAGGGTTTAGGGTTTAGGGTTTAGGGTTTAGGGTTTAGGGTTTAGGGTTTAGGGTTTAGGGTTTAGGGTTT
>JBAPLK010000085.1:12500-20717 GCA_037832385.1 Rhizophora apiculata | reverse complement strand
CAAGGAGAGGAGATCCTAAACCCTAACCTAAACCTAGACCTAACCCTAACTAAACCTGTAGTCTTAACCTAAATCCCTAAAAACCCTAACCAACTAAACCTAAACCTAACCCTAAACCCTAACCCTGAACCCTAAACCTAAACCCTAAACCCTAAACCCTAATCCCTAAACCCTAAACCCTAACCCTAAACCCTAAACCCTAACCCTAAACCTAAACCTGAAACCCTAAACCCTAAACCCTTACAGCCTAAACCTAACCCTAACGCTAAACGCCTTAACCCTAAACCTAAACCCTTAGACCTAAACCCTAAACCTAAAACCCTTAACCCGTAAGCCTAAAACCTAAACCTAAAACCTAAAGCCCTAAACCCTAAACCTAAAACCCTAACCTAAACGCTAAACTCCTAAACCTAAACGCCTAAACCCTAAACCCTAAACCTGAAACCCTAACCTAAACCTAAGACCCTACAACCGCTAGAAACCCTAAACCGCTAAACCTAAACCCTAACCCGCTATCAACCCTAAACCTAAACCTAAACCCTAAACCCTAAAACCCTAAAACCCTAAAACCCTAAACCTAACTCCTAAACCCTAAAACCCTAAAACCCTAAACCTAAATCGCCTAATACCCTAAACCTAAACCTAAACCCTAAACCCTAAACCCTAAACCCTAACCTAACCCGTAAACTAAACCCTAAACCCTAAGCCCTAACCCTAACCCTAAAGCCCTAAAGCCCTAAACACTAAACCCAAATCCTAAATGCCTAAACCCTTAAACCCTAAACCCTAAACCTAAACCCTAAAACCTAACCTAAACCCTAACCCTAATCCTAGAACCCTAAACCTGCTAAACCCTAAACCCTAAACCCTAAACCCTAAACCCTAAAACCCTAAAACCCTAAACCCTAAACCTAAACCCTAAACCAACACTAAACGCTAACCCTAAACCCTAAACCCTTCAACCTAAAAACCCTAACCCTAAAACCCTAAACCCTAAACCTAAAACCTAACCCTAACCTAAACGCTAAAACCCTAACCCTAAACCCTAAACCCTAAAACCTAAACCCTAAACCCAAACGCCTAAACCTTACAGCCCTAAAACCCTAAAACCCTAAACCCTAAATCTAAACCCGTAAACCTAAACCCTAAAACCTCTAAACGACTAAAGCCCTAAACAGCTAAAACCTAAACCCTAAAAAACCCTAAACCCTAATACCCTAAACCCTAATATCCCTAAACCCAACCCTAAACCTAAACCCGTAAACCCTAAACCCTAAACCTAAACCCTAAACCCTAAACCCTAACCTAACCCAACCCTAAACCTAAAGCCCAAAACCTAAACCCTAAGACCCTAACCCTAAACGCCTAAACCCTAAACCTAAACCAAACCCTAAACCCTAAACCCTTAACCTAAACCTAAACCTAAACCTACCCTAAAACCCTAAGACCCTAACCAAACTAAACCTAAACCCTAAACCCTAAACCCTAAACCCAAACTAACCCTAAACCCTAAACCAAACCTAAACCTAAACCCTTAAACCCTAAACCTAACGCTAAACTCTAAAACCCTAACCACTAAACCCTAAACGCCTAACCCTAAACCCTAAACGCCTGAAACCCTAAACCCTAAACCGTAAACCCTAAAACCCTAAACCATAAACCTAAAGGCCCTAGAACTGCTAATCCTAAACCCTAAACCCTAAACCCTAAACCCTAAACCTAAACGCTAAACACTAAACCTAAACCTAACCTACCCTAACCTAAACCCTAAATCCCTAAACCCTAAACCCTAACCCTAAACCTAAACCTAAAGCACTAAAACCTAAACGCCTAAACCAAACCTCCAACCCAAAACCCTAAAACCCTAAACCTAAACCCTAAAACCCTAAACTTCTAAACCCCTAGAGACCCTAAACCCTAACCCTAAACCTAACCTAAACCCTAAAGCCTAAACCCTAAGACCCTAACCCTAAACCCTAAAACTCTAAACGCACTAAACCTAGACCTAAAACCCTAAACCCTAAACGCTAACCATAAAACCCCTAAACCTATAATCACTAAACCCTAAACCCTAACCCTAACCCTAAATAAAACCCTAAACCCTAGAACCCTAAACCCTAAAACCCTAAACCCTAAAGCCCGTAAACCCTAAACCCTAAACCCCTAAACTCTAAACCTAAAACTAAACCCTAAACCCTAACCTTAAACCCTAAACCTAAACCCTAAACCCGTAAACCCTACCTAAACCTAAACCCTAAACCCTATAACTAAACCTAAACTAAACCCTAAAACCCTAAACCTAAAACCTAACCCCTAAACCTAAACCCTAACCCAAACCCTAAACGCCTAAAGCCCTAACCCTAAACCTAAACGCTAAACCTAAACCTAAACCCTAAACCCAAACCAACCCAACCACTAACCTAAACCAACCCTAAACTAAACCTAAACCTAAACCCTAAACCCTGAAACCCTAAATCCCTAAACTAAAGCCCTAACCCTAAACCCTAAACGCTAAACCCTAAACCTAAACCTAAAACCTAAACTAAACCCTAAACCCTAACCCTAAACCCCTAAACATAAACCTAAAACCTAAACCTAAACCATAAAACCTAGAACCTAAACCTTAAACCCTAAACCAAACCTAAAACCCTAAAACCCTAACCCTAAAACCCTAAACCCTAAACCCTAAACCTAAACCCTAAAAAACCCTAAACCTAAACACTAAACCTAAACCTAAACCTCTAAACCCTAAACCTAACCCTAAAAAACCCTAAACCTAAACCCTAAAACCCTAAACCAAACCCAAACCCTAAACCTAAACCCCAACCCTAAACCTAAACCTAAAACCTAAAACCCTAAAACCCTAAGACCTAAGACCTAACCCTAAGAGACCTAAACCCTAAACCTAAACCGCTAAACCCTAAACCCTAAAACCTAACCCTAAAACCCTAAACCCTAAACCGCTAAACCTAAGCCCTATAAACCCTCAACCCCTAAACCCTAAAGCCGCTAAACCCTAACCGCTAAACCTAAACCCTAAACCTCTAAACCCTAAACCTAAAACATAAACCCTAAAACCTAAACCCTGAAACCCTAAACCCTAAACCCTAAACCTCTAAAACCCCTAAACCCTAAGACCCTAAACCTAAACCCTAAACCTCTAACCCTAAACCCTAACCTAAACCCTAAACCCTAAACCTCTAAATCCTAAACCCTAAACCCTAACCTAAACCCTAAGACCCTAAACCAAACCTAAACCTAAACTAAATCCCTAAACCCGAACCTTAAAACCCTAAACCTAAACCTAAAACCCTAAACCCTAAACCCTAAACCCTAAACCCTAAACCTAAACCCTAAAACCTAAACCCTAAACTTTAAACCTAAACCCTAAACCTAAACCTAAACCTAAACCCTAAACCTAAACCCTAAAAACCCTAAACCTAAACCCAAACCCTAAACCTAAACCCTACAACCAACCCTAAACCTAACCTAACCCAAACCTAAACCTAATACCCAAACCCTAAACCCTAAACTAAACCTAAACCCTAAACCTAAAACCTAAGCCCTAAACCCTAAACCCTAAACCCTAAACCTAACTAAACCCTAAATCCTAAACCTAAAACCCTAAACCCTAAACGCCTAAACCTAAACCTAAACCTAACGCTAAACCCTAAACCCTAAACCCTAAAGCCCTAACCCTAAAACCCTAAACCCAAAACCTAACCTTAACCCTAAACCCTAAACCTAACCCCTAAACCCTAAACCCTAAACCACTAAACCAAACCCTAACAACTCCACTAGAGGAGATACCCTAAACCTAAACCTCCAAAGCCAACTAACACTAAACCCGCTCCTAAACCCTAATACCCTAACCACTAAACCCAAACCCTAAACCTAAACCTAAACCTAAACCCTAAACCTAAAACCTAAACCTAAACCCTAACCCTAAACCCTAAACCTAAAACTAAAGCCCTAAACCCTAAACCCTAACCCAAACCCTAAACGCTAACCAGAACCCTAACATCTAAACCTCTAACCCGCTAAGACTCAACCTAACCCTAACCTAACTAAACCCTAAACCCTCACTAAACCCTAACCCCCTAAAACTAACCTACCTAAACCTAAACCCTAAGAACCCTAAACCTAAACCCTAAACCTAAACGCCTAAACCCTAACCTAAACCCTAAACGCCTAAACCCTAAACCCTAACCGCTAACCCTAAACCTAAAACCCTAAATAAACCGCTAAACCCTAAACTAACTAACCTAAAAACGCACCTATACGCTAAACGCCTAAACCTAAACCCTAAGCCCTAAACGCCTTAAACCCTAAACCCTAAACTAAACCCTAAAACCCTAAACCTACAACCCTAACCTAAACCCTAAACCCTAACCTAAACCCTAAACCCTAACCATACACCCTAACCCTAAACCCTAAACCCTAACCCTAAACCCTTAACCCTAAAGCCGCTAAACCCTAAACCCTAAACCTAAACCCTAAATCCCTAACCCTAAACCCTAAACCTAAACCTAAACCCTAAACCCTAAACCCTAAACCTAAAACTAAACCCTAACCTAAACCCTAAACCCTAAACTAAACCTAATCTAAACCTAAAACCCTACCTAAACCCTAACCCTAAACCCTAAACCTAAACCAAACTAAAACCTAAACCTCTAAACCTACAAGCCTAAACCCTAACCGCTAAAACCTAAACCCTAAACACTAAACCCTAAACCCTAACCTAAACCTAAACCCTAAACCTATAAACCACTAAACCCTAACCCTAACCTAAACCTAAACCCTAACCCTAAACCTAAACCCTACACCTAAACCCTTAACCTAAACCTAAACCCTAAACCTAAACCTAAAACCCTAAACCCTAAACGCCTAAACCCTAACCCTAAAACGCGCTAACCCTAACCCTAACCTAAACCTAAACCCTAAAACCCTAAACCTAAACCTAAACCTCTAAACCCTAAACCCTAAACTAACCCTAAACCTAAACCTAAAAGCCCTAAACCCTAAAACCCTAAACCCTAAACCCTGAAACCCTAACCCTAAACCTAATACCTAACCCGTAAACACCCTAAACCCTAACCCTAAAACCTAACCCTAAAACCCTAAAACCTAAACCCTAAACCCTAATACCCTAACCCTAAACCTAAACGCCTAAACCCTAAACCTAAACCTAAACCTAACCCTAAACCTAAACCTAAACCTAAACCCTAAACCTAAACCTAAACCCTAAACCCTAAACCCTAAACCTAAACTAAACCTAAACCCTAGAACACCTAACCTAACCTAAACCCTAAACGCAACCTAAACCTAAACCCTCAACCTAAACCCTAAACCAAACCTAAACCCTAAAACCCTAACCTAAACCCTTAAACCCTAATCCCTAAACCCTAAAACCCCTAACCCTAAAACCCTACCCTAACCCTAAACCTAAACTCTAAACCCTAAACCCTAAACCCTAACTAACCGCTGAAACCCTAAACGCCTAAAACCTAATACCCTAAACCCTAAACCCTAAACCCTAAAACCTAAACCTTAACGCTAAACCTAAACCCTAACCCTAAACTAACCCTAAACCCTAAAACCCTAAACTCTAAACCCTAACCCTAACCCTAACTAACCCTAAACACCCTAAACACTAAACCCTAAACCCTAAACCTAAACGCTAACCGGCTAACCCTATAATCCCTAAATACGCCTAACCCTAAAACCCTAAAAAGCCTAAACCCTGAAACTACACCCTAAAACCCAAACCTAAACCAAAACCCGTAAACCTAACCTAAACCAAACCCTAAACCCCTAACCCTTAAACGCATAAACCCTAACCTAACGCCTAAACCCTAAACCCTAAACCCCTAACCCTAACACTAAACCTAACCCTAAACCTAAACCCTAAACCCTAAAACCTAAAGACCCTTAACCCTAAACCCTAAACCCTAAAATCCCTAACCTAAACCCTAACTAAAAAACCTAAAACCCTACCTAAACGCTAACCCTAAACCCTAACCCTACCCTAAAAACCAAACCCTAAACACCGCTAAACGCTAAACCCTAAAACCCTAACCCTAAACCCAAACCTACCCTAAACGCTGAAACCCTAAAACGCCAACACTAAACTAAACCCTAAACCGCTAAACTAAACCCACCCTAAACCCTCAACCACCCTAAACCTAACCGTACCTAACGCTAAACCCTAAACCTAAACCCTAACCAAACCCTAAACCCTAACTCTAACCTAAACCCTAAACCTAAACCCTAAACCCTAAAGCCCTAAAACCCTAAAAAACCTATAACCCTAAACTAAACCTAAAACCTAAACCCTAACCCAAACCCTAACCCCTAAATCCTACCTAAACCCTAAACTAAACCCTAAACCGCTAAACCCTAAAACCTAAACCCTAAAACCCTAACCCAAACCTAACCCTTAAACCCTAAACCTAACCCTAAACCCTAAAACCCTCAACCCTACCCTAAACCACACCCCTAAACCGCTACCCTAAACCGCTAAAACCCTAACCCCTAAACCGCTAAATCCCCCTAACGCCTAGAACCTATATACCCTACCCTAAACCTAAACCTAAACCTAACCCCCTAAACCCAACCCTATAAAACCTAACCCTAAAACCTAAAACCCTGAACTGAACCCTGAACTGAACCTACTGAACCCTGAAGCCCTAAAACCCAAACTACAAACCCTAAACCCTAACCCTAACTAACTAAACCTAACCTCTAAACAGCCTAAACCTGAACCTAAAACCTAAAACCCTAAACCTAAAACCTAAACCCTAACGCTAACCCTTAAACCTAAACCCTAAACCTACAACCCTAAACCCTAAACCCTAACCCTAAACGCAACTAAACCCTACACCTAAACCCTAAACCCTAAAACCCTAAAAACCCTAAAACCTAACTAAACACCTACCTAAACCTAAACCCAACCCTAAAACCCTAACCTAAACCTAACTAACCTAACCTAAAACCTACCTAAACCCTAAACCTAACCCTAAACCAAACCCTAAACCCTAACTAAAACCCTAACCCTAAGCCCTACACCTAAACCTAAACCCTACCCTAAACCCTAAACGCCTAACCGCTAGAACCTAACCTAAACCCTAAACCTAAACCCTAAACCCTAAACCCTAAAAAACCCTAAACCCTAAAACCTAAACCCCTAAATCCTAACCCTAAACCTAACCCTTAAAACCAACCCTAAACCCCTAAACCTAAACCCCTAAATCCCTAAAACCCTAAACCCTAAAAACCCTAAACCCCTAAACCTCTTAAAACACCTAAACCCTAAAACCCTAAACCTCTAAACCCTAAACCCATTACAAACCCTAAACCCTAAAACCCAAAACCTAAAAAACCCTAAACCCTAAACCTTAAAACCTAAACCCTAAACCCTAAACCCCTAACCCTAAACCCTAACTCCTATAAAAACCCCACATACACCCTAAACCCTAAAACCCTAAACCCCTAAACCCTAAAACCCTAAACCCTAACACACCACATAAACTAAACCCTAAACCCTAACCTAAACCCTAAACCCCTAACCTAACCCTGAAACCTAAAACCCTAACCCCTAAACCCCTAAACCCTAAACGCTAACCTAAACCCTAAAACCTAACCTAAACTAACCCTAAACCTAAACCCTAAATCCTAAACCTGAAACCCTAAACCTAACCTGAACCCTTAAACCCCTAACACCTAACCCCTAAACCCTAAACCCTAAACCTACCTAAACCCTAAACCAAACCCCTAACCAAAAAACCTAAAACCCTAAACCAAACCCTAAAACCCTAACCTAATACCTAAACCGCTAAAACCCTAAACCCTAAACCCTAAACCCTTAAACCCTAAACCTAAACCCTAAACCCTAACCCTAAACCCTAAAACCCACTAAACCCTAAAAACCCAAAACCCACCCCTTAAACACCCTAAACCCCTAAAACCCTAAACCCTAAACCCTAACCCTAAAACGCCTACACCTTAACCCCCTTAAAAACCCTAAAAACCCTAAAAACCCTAAAAACCCCTAAACCCCCTAAACCCTAAACCCTAACCTACCCTACCAAACGCCTAAAACCCTTAACCCCTCTAAAACCCATAAACCCTAAACCCGTAAACTCCTAAACCCCCTTAAACCTAAACTTAAACCCTAAACCCCTAAACCCTAAACCCTAAACCGAACCCTATAAACCC